>VFXL01000292.1:0-120902 GCA_009761765.1 Phenacoccus solenopsis | reverse complement strand
ATACGTGATAAATCGATATGACGTGAATAAGGTAAATATACGGATAAATTCGAAATTGTTTTCGGAGCGTCTAAAAGCCTGCTTAAATTGCATAAATGCAAAAAATTACCGTTGTCTTTTTACGCATATTTCAACATCAAAGCCTAATTGAAGGCCATTACTTTCTTTGTCATAATATAAGACGGTTGGCGGCTTTAAGGTAATGATTATATGTATTTCATCATTTTGAAGGCTTCTGTAAAAAATATATAATGCTAGGGTATTCGTTGGAGGCGTATTTGCTGTATTCAGACCAGCTAAAGACTGGAGAGTTTACACAAGATGAGTTCAATTTGATTTAGTGAACGTGCTAGCCGCAGAACAGAATGCTCAAACCCAAAGACGTGTGGTTTTCTGGTTTAATTTATTAAAGAGACTGTTATTAGTATTCGCGGTTAGGCGGAAATGAAAAAAACCCCTATGTTAAATATTTAAATAGAACGATTTATTATATTGCTATAAATTGCGCTCAAATGTGGCTACGTTGACGCGAAAAATTTAATTAATCGTTGAAGCGGATTTTTATTTAATCACCTGCGTATGTTAGAGTACCTAACGAATGAAATAGGATATATTGTTTCCAGGTGGGTTTTATTTTGAAACATAATGAACTTCTTGATTTTCGTTATTTACCGTTCAGAGGCGTTTCGAAAACGAAGAAAAACAATTACGAACAGTCGGCTTCAAATTAAACGTGTAGCTGTAGATGTCGTAAAAATGAAATAATTTGTCGAGTTATTTCGCTTATCACGGTGAAAAAGAATCTAATAGTTTTTCACATCTTCACGTTAGATTGCTTCCTTTTCACTTCACTCGAAATTCCTTCATCAGGTCGACCTGTAAAACAGGGAAATTTTTTAAGTAGCTTCATTCCGGTAATGTGTTTCTTTTTAATGATCACATTTCAGCCGTAGTTTTCGTGCCTATACAAATGTTCTCGCGCCAACGTCAAATTCAACTGCTTCAAAGAAAAAACGAAACGACTCGTTAATTTATACGATTCGAGTTGAAAAAACAAATTTCTAACGAAATCGCGCCGTATTCGCGTCGCGACGTGGCGAACGTCGTATGAAAAATTACTACGGACGGGTTTGCAGAAAGTAAAATTTAAATTTCCGAAAACGACATCGTACAACCGCGAACTGCGTGATACTCGGCGCGGATGACATACGCTCTTAACAGCTTTATGACAGATGATCGTGTTACAAATGTACGTCGAGAATTTCCACGATGGTTTCGCAAATAGGCATTTCGATTTGGTAAGTTTACGCCCGTCCGATCATCCCTATCTGAGCGATCTTTTCAGCGTACGGATTTTATAATAATTGGGTTCATTTTGTTGTAATTTCGAGAACGCGTTGTAATTCGGCCTTTTCTGTCGTATTTTCGTGCTTCGTTGATGCCACCGAGTTCTGCTTACTTGACTTTCGCGATTCGATGCTTTTTCGTGGAAAGGATTGGTGGTTTGTTCCTTGTATATGTATATTACGAATAACACTTTCGTTATGTATATGGAGTTGAAGAAAATTTTGAATTGTATTTTAATGTTCTTCCAAAAAAAATCAAGTATGTATGACAGAGCGATGACGAAGACGATGGAAGAGAGAGATTCATATATTATTTCCTAACCATCCTAATGCATATGTTGAACCTTCTTATTAATCGCTTTACATCAACTTTAAATACTCCTGAAGCATGTCTATGCTTTTTAAATTCAGTATTATATGTTAAGATTGAATTTTCGATTAAGTAAATTTAAATTCACATTAGTGATAAGAATTAGCAATGATAAAACTATGTTTAGATTTATGTAAATTATAGGTTGGCAACACTGATGATATTTTCTAAAAGCTAAATTCTGATTGGTTAGAAATCAGAGAAATTTCTAGCAATAGATTATTTATAATGACTGGTCTATGTTGTAATTGGTCATACGTCACGCATGTAACAACCAATCAGCAAGGTGGAATGTGGTAAATTACCTCGACTAACTGGTAAAATAAAAAACAAATCAGCTGATGGTTCAAAATACAAACGAATTTCAGTCGTTCACTGAAAACTGAATAATATTATTTAGGAAGGTAGAAATGAAACTACCTACATTTTATCACATTCTAGCTTTATGATTGGTCATTACGCGTATAACATATGACCAATCAGAACACAGATCAGTTACTATAACAACTCTATAGGAAATTTTAGTATATGAGGAGCGCGGTTCACGCAAATAAGTATGAAGTATAAAATTAAGTTGCGAATATTGTGAAATTAAAAAGCCGAATTAAACTTGTAACACGTTTAGTGTGTTTTTACTTTACTTTTAATATTATATTATACTTAATGTTTAGTTCATGTAAATATGCGAGTCCATTTTAATCGCTTTTGAGCTATTTGAGTATTTTTTATCTTTTCCTCGTATTTTCAGGCATTCGTTATTTTGACGCCAACTCAATGGCTCACATTGTGATCTTCAACTAACCACATACGAAGTTTAAGCTCCGGTAACTTGATTATTAATTTCCCATTTCCATTGAAGGGGTTCAACACAGTCGACCTACCAAACTTAATTTTCCCCTCATTTTAAATTTCAGATCTTAATCTAGCCTCCCCTCCTCCCCCTTTCACACACTACTGTCACGAATGACAAATTTCAAAAACAACATTTTCATTAAGTATTCAATTTTCGAAATTCCCATTTTATATGAATGAAATAAAATCAACGTTTTCTTCTTTTAGGATACTTCATTGCGAATCTCTTTTGAATTTATAAACTTATTATTAACCATTACTAAAAAAAAAATGCCAAAAAAGAATTCGTCCTTGATCTTCTTTCATACCTACGCCTCTGTTGAGTTCTTTAGGCGTATTAGGTGAAGAAATGTGGATGGTGTTAAAAAATTCAATGATTTAAAAGTTCACACTTTCTCGAAAAATCGTTTTTTACAATGTTATGAAATTTGATGAACTACAATTTGGATGAGATCAAAAATCAGAGAAATGTGGTTTACGAGTGAGATAATTCGTTGAAAAAATCGAGTTTATTAAAAGCAAATTATAACTCTATTGATTACCTATGCACAAAATTACACGTTACACTTTTACTAAATATGGAGTGAGTTTCATTCATTTCACCAAAAAATACATATGTAATTATGCATAAATTTATGTCCAAATTATTTTGATGCTTTGAGAATCATTATCTGCTCCCCAAAGTGGTGTAGTGTGACGACAAAAATAAAATTAAAAAAAAAAAAAAAAACTTGATTTCAGTCGTCGACTTTCTACTTTCTATTGGTTCATAGGGATGCCATGATTAAGGCTACTAATCAAAAAAAAATAGTGAGAAAAAAAAGATAATGCTCACGTAGGCAATTCTACAAAAAATTTAGAACGAAATATGGTTTTGGTAACATAATGCGTAAATGTAATTTAAATATTAGAGCATAGTTTACAACAACAAATAATAATAATAAAAAATGGTAACAAATAAATTAGAGAACGTGCATGAATATATATGAAATGAATATGGTATAAAGAGTACTGGTATTGCGTAATTCCGAAATGGCTGCATACATATTATCCGTCTCATGGTCCATCTCAAATCGGTACATATTTTTCCATATTTTAGGCTGGTATATACATTTATGGTATTGTGCAGGTATGAACGAAAACATGAGTTAAAGCTTAGGTAAGATTTAAACACGCTACACAAAAAAAAGCAGCGCAAAAACAATGCGAGAACTAACACCGCAATAAGAATGAATTAACAGCTCATAACGCGAATATAAAAAGCACAAACACGTAGATAACTTATGTGAAACAAATTAATGATTATAAGCTTAATTATTTAATGTAAATAAGCGGACGAAAAAGCAAAAAATCGAAAATTACAGCATTATTTGACCTGCTCAAAAAGCGAGAAAAAAACGTATAGCACCGTGTCGAACGACGATAGAAAAAGCATTAAAATCAAAAACCCAAGATACCTACCTACGTACACTCGATACCCCAGCCAACGCCAGTCCACCTTATCTCTTAATTAAAACATAAGGCGGACAGGTAATTCGGCTGTACCGAGCGTACATACGTACGCCGTCACACCACAGTGGCCCTTGGTATTTTATTTCTTTTAGTTCTATCATCATCACATGATAATGAATAATAAGTGAGAAGCATTACTTCTCATTTGATGAGATTATTTTGCTGTTTATTTTTTTTTTTTATTTATTCATTCGAAGATATTTCGTGAGAGATAAATTTTATTGTCTAGTTTACTAAAATGATTCTCCAGAATTTCAAAAATATTAGAAAATTCACAAGGATAATATTCATTTGCATATAATAGGATGGGGCAACTTTCGTTTTTGTTTCGAAATGTGAAAGAGTCGAAAATGACTTCTAGATAAGGTGAAAAAAATTCATTCCTCAACGTTGAAAAGGACACTTGCTAAAGTGAGGATATTTTTTTTTTTTTAAATTATAAAAGGCCCAAAAAATTAATTTTTTTCATGTTCTAAACTTATTTTTGTCTTCCAAAGCTAGAAAAAAATTTTAGTGAACTATTTTTATAAATTAAAAAAAAAATCGTTTGGATAATCTCGAAGTTTTGGATATTTTAAAAATGGATAATTAGTACTTAATTAGTGAGTCATGCGCATTAGTATCGACTTAAATGAAATTTTTGAGAATTGGAGACAAAATATGCGCTATTTTTTCCGTACATACGTATAGTCCCAAAAATGAGTTGTTTTGTGGTAAAACATTTTGATATTTAATGTTACATTGAAGCAAAGTTATCATATTTCCGGAACACTTATGAACTAAAAATGAAACATATTTCTTATTTGTAAGTACTGAAGATCTTAAAATTGAGCTCATAATTATCATCCATATGTTCTATTCATTGTCTATTTCTCCATTTTCAAAGAATATTTAAAAAAGTGTTTTATTAAAATATTTGTTGAAAAACCAATCGACAACAATTTTTTCGGTACTTGGATAATATAATGTACCTAATTTATGTCGGAATTAAAAATTTTCAAATCACAAAAAAATTTATTTCTTCGACATTTTCAAATTTTTGAACAACTTTACTTCATTTTTGCAGATGTTCAGATTGATTTCGATGACTGATTTTTTTTTCACGCTTAATGATGTTCATTTGGCAACTTCTTTCCATTCGTCTCCTCCATTAAAACTCCAAATTCACCTCGCCTTAGCAAATAGGTCATCCGGACCGAAATTGATGAGGGGGAAGACGTCAAATGGGAGTCAAGAGAGCTTCAAATTCACCATAAATAAAAACTATGAAAAAGTATAGAAATCAATTTTACTCATAAACAAATTGAAAAAAATGCTTTCATTACACACAATGAGGAAAAGAAGTTACATTAAACCTAAATACAGTATTGAAGCCTTAATAATGCCTTCTTGGAGCTAAGTGAACGAGGCACTCTTTCGTGTAACATGTTATAAATACATTTCGTAGACGAATTTGAAATTATCACCTCTCTTGACACCATTGAACACTTCTCCAACGAGCTTGGAATAGTATTAGTAAGATAGATTAAAATTTGTAATTATATTCCATCCGCTATCAACAAAACAACTCGTTACTTACCCTCATCCAGAGTTAAAAATCGCGACCAAGTGGTTCGCCAACTATACTCGGTTTAATTATTCGACGAAAATATTCGTCGTACTCTCACCTCGGGGGTGTTTGCTTGCATCGATGTGGTTTAATAAATTGCACTATTTCACAGAAGCATATTTCCAATAGCAGTCTGCGACGAGATATTCGTTTCATCGCTGCTTAACGCTTGTCGACGTGTTACAGTGCCTTTGCTGTGGCGCGTAGTAATATTGACAGTAACGTTTGAAGTTGAATGAAGTCTTTTGAGAAGCGATTTATTATGCATACGAGGCTTTTGTATGCTGCGCTCGTGAACACCTATGTGCGTTGTAAGTTCAATGGCTCGAATGTCAATTGGTAAGCGTTTGGATTATATTTTAGGGCATGAAATGACGTTATATATTCGTCGGTTGGACTTGGATTGCATATCATATGGTAATCGTATAATATATTCGTACCAATATGCAACGACAGGTGTATCGTCGTATGATATTTTTGAATTTCTAATGTACTATGTTCTTTAGTTAGGTCAGAAAAGGGAGAATGGAAAATAGTTTTCTCCAGCATCTTGACAAAAAGATTTTTTTAAATTATTAACTTCTTCATTTTTGTAAAATAATTTTTGCCAATGTTGAAGATATGGATATCTACTTCATTAGTGCTTTTTTCTTGTTTTTCTTTCTTTCTGGAAGGGAGATCATATTTCTCGTTTCCATTTCCCGAGCTGAACCTTCTGTATGTCGACACAAAACCCATATGTACATTGTGTGGAGTTAGTTCTATGATACTCGTGTGATATACGCATATAGTTTTTAAGATAATGGTTTCTCACCTAAATACTCTCGTTTTTGATAATTATAGACAATCGCGCACCTATTTCTTTCCTTTGATGTTTATACGGTTTTTATTAGATATTGCGTTGTGGTGACGATTACTAAAATGTGAATTCTTATCAATTTGTGATAAAAACGGCATTCCCTCGAATGGTTGTAGCGTATTCCCTGCAATAATTTACCTCCAAGACAATTACCCTACAGACTCGATCCAACACATATACTATTTTTTCATATTTATCTATGAAAAAATTAGCCATAATTTTATGATTCATTTTGATAACTAGCCCTTAATTGGAAAAAAGTTTGCCAATTTAACTTGGTACTTGAATATTTGGTAGTTTATCAGTCAATAAAATGTATTCGTTTTACTCTGTTTCGAAGAGAAACTCCAAATTTTCGCTTTTTGGTTCTAATTAAAATTGGCTTCCAACTTTTTTGAAGTTAGAAGATTAATAACTTTTGATCCTAGTGCACGCAACCTTCAAAATATTTTTATCTATTTTTTTTCACGACTGCAACAGTCTTCACGAAAGGTTTCAGATAAAAAATGTAATTTTATTGCTCGTATAATCACCAAAACACACTCATCGTGAAATTCCCCTCTCTACATGGATGGAAAATTCATCATTTCAGACAGTTTTTTTATCGTTCGAAAAAACAGGCATTTTTGTATTTTCGAAAGATCAGATTGAAAATACATTTATGAAGTTGTTTTTAGAAACGCAGCGACAAAGTTGTTGACGGTTGACAGGCAAAATATATACTAGTGTACGCCAACGCGTGACTTTTCGACGCCGATGAAAAAAGGGATTTTTATAACGCCATATTTCGTTTTTAAACTAAATCAATTTTCTTTGTATGTATTACCATTGTACATATATACGAACAAAACGATTATTTTCCGAGGTGCTATGAATTGTAGCTTTATGAATTTTTGTGATTTTTTATGCTTGCGTTTTTGACTGGCTCGTGTATTGCTTTAGGTTGAAGTTACAAAATGTAAATTTTAAGTTATAATGAACATGGTAATTACGTTTGAAAAACGAAGAAGTAGATCATTTTTAGCTGAGTTTTCAATTAAAAATTATAAGTGTTACAATCTTCCTGATTTGCGAATGAAATGTAGTTTCCCTCCCCTGAGTTTTTAAATCTTTGCGCTTCAGACAATTATTTTTGTTATCAGATGAGAAATGCCAATCTTTTGATGTATACATAATACACGGTGTTCCGTTTCGAGCGTACCACCCGCAAATGGCAGATAGGTCAACTCAGGATACATACATGTATCGTGGTTTGCCTGCCTAAAAATCGGAAGGAGCCGAGATATGCCAGCTTGAAAAAAAATTTGCTCACAGTGATCATGAAATGGAAAAATTTATATCTCACGAACCATAAACGATAAAACTTCGTAGCTTGCTTCAGCATATGAGGTATACAATGAAGTTTCGCTGGTGTAAAAATGGTGGGGGTAGAGGAGCGAGATGAGGAGATATGAGGAAATTAGTACTGAAAAACATGCGAAAAAAAGGGCGAATTTTTTAATTTTTTGTAAATACCTTTTGAAATTGTTCTATCAAAACCCCTCTTTAAAAATTTCTTATTGATGAGAAATGTGTCCCCTACAAAATATAGTAGGTGAATACCCCTAGATAGTTTTGATAATAAGAAAAAAAATCAGAAAAAATTTAATTTTTTTCGTTTTTTTTTTTCAAATTCATTTTGAAAATTGTTATTTCACGAACCACGAATGATAAGTAAGCGCCGCTAGTTTCAACTCGTCACATGTTAATTGTAGGGGATACATTTATCATCAATATAAAATTTTTAAAGAGGGGACTTAATAGAGCGATTTGAGAAGTTATGTGAAAAAAAAATCAACTTATTTTTCGCATGTTTTTTTGGTACTAATTTCCTCATATATCTTCTTCTAGCTCCCTTATCACCTCTCCCCCCCCCCATTTCTACATCAAAGACACCTCACTGCATGCTTCATGAGGTGAAACTAGCCGCGCTTTCTTATCATTCGTAAAATAAAAATTTTCAAAATAAATTTTTTGAAAAATAATCGAAAAAAATTAAATTTTTTCGAATTTTTTTTCTCATGGTCAAAACTATCTAGGGGTACTCAGTTATTATGTTTTGTAGGGGACACATTTTTCATCAGTAAGAAATTTTTAAAGAGGGGTCTTGATAGAACAATTTCAAAAGTTATTTACAAAAAATTAAAAAATTCACCCTTTTTTCGCATGTTTTTCCATACTAATTTCCTCATATCTCCTCATCTAGCTCCCTTACCCCCACCATTTTTACACCAGCGAAACTTCATTGTATACCTCATATGCTGAAGCAAGCTACGAAGTTTTATCGTTTATAGTTCGTGAAATATAAATTTTTCTATTTCATGATCAGTGAGCAAATTTTTTTTTCAAGCTGGCCTATCTCGGCTCCTTCCGATTTTTAGGCAGGTAAACCATGATACATGTACGTAACTTGAGTTGACCTATCTGCTATTTGCAAGTGATGCGCTCGGAACGGAACACCGTGTATATATTTTCTTCCACCTCCTCTTCCCTTGGTAGCATCAGGAAGTGTATGGAAATCGATCAAGGTGTGATGAGAACATTTTCATGGGATTTTTTTTTTTAATTTTTAAGTCACCTTAAGATGAGAGTTCACTCAAATTTTAAATAAAACTGAAGGAAAGGCATGTTTTTTGAAAAAGCTTTCTAGATGAATTCGGGTAAGAGTTAGAGCAAAAAATGACTTTTTGAGAAGGTTTTGAGTCATGAAATTTCCAAATTTCAATTTCTGAGGATAAATTCGTTTGAAAAAAAGATCAGTGGAAACACAAGAGCATGTAGCTGAAGTATCATAAAAATTGTAATATTGCGTAAATTACGTTGATTTCATGACGCGAAAGATTGAAACCTATTTTTGACGGTTTAAATAAAATATTTATTTTCTATACCTATACGAATATTTCAAACGTTACGTTTACCCAAAATCTTTGTAAGAAGGAGCTGAATTCCCTTCGTGGTTCAGTAAGTACATCGTGCCGTAATGCTTGAACGGGCTGTAGTTATACTTGAAAATCCCTGAATAAATTTCGAGCTTTTATCACGCCGACTCTTGTCTCGCTTATATGTATAAGTGCGATATATTATAGCGAGTTGGAGTATTATCTCGTATGTCGTCTTCGATATCTCGTCGGTTATATGACGGTGACTTATTAATTAATTTTGAGCAGTTGTGATAAATCTTGACGAATTATTTGACGATTTTACTCGTAAGACAGCTTGACGTCTTAATATTTGAATCAGCTGTTTAATTTAAATTCACTTTTATATTATCATTTTTCTCTTACCTATATAGTACATATCTTCGGTTACGTGTAAAACGTACTCAAAAGTCGAACGTAGTATTTACAAATCATCGGAGAATTGGCATTGTTGTAGACAATAAAAAAGTTTCAGAACAAGTGGTAACCTACGGTACCCTTTTTACGACAAAATATCGAGTATTGTTTGAAGTTTCAACATTTCCTATAACGTTTAATAGGTACAAGCTCGCACTGAATAAGAAGTATACGACGCTCCTACGGTAAGCGAAGATCGAAGAATTCGACATAGTGACACAGCTACGTCATTCAGTAGAAGTATTGCTCGTCGCTTCGTACAACTTCTAGCTACTTATTGATTCGAATCTTGATTTCGCAAACTTTTAAAGTTGTCGGTTACGTTTGTTCGTAATTAAATTAAATTTCCGAAATGAAGTTTATCCGCGTACAAGAGACGCCTGGATTTTGTAGACCTACTGGTTGACATTACGTGGTGAGGAAATCAATAATAGACTATGGCGGTTGGCGGAATTTCCAATTTCAATTTGCAAATGTATGTAGTCGCGAGAAATCAAATTCCATTCCGGGAATAATGTAGTAGTTTGGCTCTTTGAAATATAAGTAAATGTGAATTTTATACTCGAATCGTACCAAGAATAAAGAAAATCATATTCGTCAAATTTCTTGTAGCTACTAGGTACCTATATAAATTTAAAATACGCATTTGAAAATTTTTTCTAATAAAGTCTGAAAGATTGGTCACTGCTCATGCGACACTATCTGACCTGCCAAATGTTACGAGTAATGTTTTCATGACTTTAGTGCTCATTTTTAAGCAACACTTTTAGCGACGAACAGAGACAATAATTAAGAATAGTAATTGACAAATATATTTATTCCTCATCACCGGGTACCATAAATAGAAGATTTTACATCCCAGCACGCTCTTTACTTCCATCATTTGTAGTTGAATTCTACTAAAATATACGTATCTGATTTTAACGTACAATAAGTCGTTTTTAAATTCGAATTCGACCAATAAATCCACAATAATTACCGAACTCGAAACAAACTTGTATACCCCATTGAATTACCCTACAACGTTGAGAATTGAGATTATAGAATTTCAATAGCCACAAGCCGTATATTAATATCCGCTACCCGGTGCTGGGTTTTTGAAAATTCATTACCCAAGTATAGATTCCTATAGTATAATTATAGTAATGAAAATTTGGTTTAGCTGGTATTCAGCCTGTTTAATCCCATTTATAAATATACAGGCACGATTGTGATATTACGAGTATCCTACGAAAACGGTGCATTGGTCAAGTATAATTCCCTCGCGACTAATGAGTTGGAAATTGTTGAAAACTACACTAGCGCATAATGATTTTTGGTATTGAGAAGTTCGAACGAGTATTCTTACGTAGAATACTTTACTTCATGGACGGTTTATATTATCCTGTTGCTCGATATTACTTTTAAATTTTTATAAAAATTATTTCTCAGGGACATTAAATCGATGAGGTAGAGAAGGCCAGTTGCCCTAAGTCAGGATTATTCAAAAAGGTTCAGAGATGATGAATTTATGAACTCAAAAAAATTTTGAAAGACGGAAAAAATTTTGAAATATATTGAGAAATAAGCAAGAAATTAATTAAGTCATCAAATTAAACCATGGTAAAAAAAAAGAGTTTGTCTATAAAAAAAATATATTAAACAAAATTCTACAAACTTGAAAAAATTTGAAAAAAAATGAGTAATAATTAATGAAGGTGTAAAAGTACGAAATCAATGAAGAGAGTTGAAAATTAAGGATAAAAATGTATAATTATTGAAAAAATCTAAAAAGATTAATTTCAAAACCCCAAAATTCAAAAACGAAGAAATCTCGAAAAATAAAAGAAGGAAACCAGAAAGTAGAAAAATATCTAAAAATAAATACAAAGTTCTAATTAAATAAAAATTTAAAAATAAATAAATAATAATTGATAGAAAATATTAAAAATAAAAAAAGGCACTGAAATGGAGAAAGTCACGATAAAATAAGAAAGTTTTCAAAATAAGATATTTTTGAAAAAAATAAAATTTTCTAAAGATATAAAGTCTAAAAATCAAACAAAAAAATTCAAAATAAGGAATTTATTGAAAGTAAAAAAGAAAGAATTTGAAAATGGAAAAAATATTCATAAATTTAAAAATCATTTAAAAAAAAGTAAAGTTGGAAAAATTACGAAATGTTTCAAAATAAAGGATCTTTATAACACGAAAATTTATTTAATAATAAAAAAAAAATAAAATGCTTAAAAAGTAAGAAATCTTAAAATGAAAAAAAAAAACATTCAAAATAAAAATGTCTTGATATTGAAAAAAAGTTTTTATCATGATTAGCGTCGAAGCCAAGGAGGGGGTTGAGTCAGAACCCCTCCCATGAATTCAGTTTTTTTAATTTTCAATTTTTCCCCTCATGACAATATAGATACTAAAACATCATTATTATTATAAATATTTTCGGACACTACATACTTAAAAGCGGTTAATAGGAGAAGGAGGAATACCATTTCAGATTTTCTACCCATTAAACAGTTCCTAATAGTAAGGAAGAGAAGCTCAAATATGCATAAGTGAAAGTAGTCTTCTCAGATCATAAATTTTGCAGGTTCCCAGTTAATGTAGTCTGTGGAGGGAGGGGAGGGAGGAGGATTTTTATAAAAATTATATACTTTTTTAACGCATAAGAAATTTGTTCGTAGCAATTGTGGAGTATTCATACTCGTCCATTAATAATGAACAATTCATTACTATTTTTTATTCAAAAAAGCTATTTCTCATAAATTTACGTGATAAATGTTATCATAGAGAAATCATACAATTTAAAATAAAAAGCAAAAAATATTGATTGAAAAAAAAAAATAGAAATAAATTATTAAATGAATCAATAATTAAATAAAATACAAAATAAAAAAATTACAGAATGCCTTATGGGCTGTTGTCCGGCCCAGGCCTATTTTAATTCTCTCACAGTCCTGGTGATTGTTTTTTTGTAGATTTAATTTTTAAATATAATTTTATGATTTTTATTTTGTCTTTTCTCTTCGCATCTCTCACAGATTATTATCATCGTGGAGTTTTGAACTAGCTGTGAAAAAAGGAGACAGAACATGAAATTTTTTTCAAAAATTATAAGAGAAGAAAAAAAATTAAAGTTCAAAAAGAAGTCCAGAAACAAAGAAATTCCTGTCTCTTGGTCGAATTTTTAATAAAAAAAAAAAAAAAGTCAGCTCCTGCTGTTTGTCTTATTTGGAAATGAGGGTTTTGAGAGAGCAGGACTTTATATATTCATACTTCATCCCTTTTTTTTCTTCGTTTGTATTGTACGTATAATTCGTTTGCAGAGTTGGAAAATCGTTCCTAACATGGGTCCAGATTTTGTTCTCAGCAAGTTTGCCTTTTCGTAATTTAATACTTTTTTTTGCATTAAATCATATAGTTTTAATTTATGGTAATTTTTCTCATTTTTTAACTTAAAAAAAAATTATTTTGTATCATAAATTTTTACCTTATTTTAAATGAATATTAACTACTAAACGATAATGGGAATTCTGTTAGTGAAAGAAGAAAAAAAAATTCATTCATCAAAATTATGATAAGTGAATTTTATCTGAATCCATTAATCTCCTTTATTTCCTCACCTCAAGTTGCGAACATATTTAATTCGAAAAAAAAAAGTTATAAATAAAATAAGTGAGTAGGCATTTGATAAGGTATACTTGTTGGAGATTCTTTTTGTCGACATTTGAAACCATTTCAAAGCGAGCTGTCGCCGTAGAGTAAAATATATATTTTAAACGTGATTTTTTCTTCTACGTTAGTTCAGAACTTGGCGAGAAGGAAAAAAAAGGTAAAAGAACTAGCACGTTATAATATTTTACTTTCAGTTTACAACGCTGTTAGTATTCTACGCATCCGTTGTGGCGAGATACCAACGAATGCGTTACTTAGTTGGCCGTTTCGAAAAATGTCTTTTTAAATCAAGCAAGAAATTAATAAAAACCTCAATTATTTAACGTTACATTTCCAGAATAGGAATACGTAGTTGAATGAGTTGAATATACGATTTACCCACGTTGGCTGGTTCGGCTCGACCCTCGACTACAGGTGTTTGAACAATTTATTTCGCTATATTGCATTCCCGAAGAGATACTTTTTTCCAAATTATACGCGTGATGAAAGAAGGGTCAGAACGTCTGGGAATTGTGGCTTTGCTTACTTTAGTGGGTGAATTTGCTCGTTTATCTCCTCTGTGTGGGAATTGAAATGGGAAAATGTGCTTTCTTTCGTCGATGCGGATTCGTTGTGTCGCAAACGTATGTGCCAACGAAGTTGATCGGTGGTTTTAGGTTATTTAGAATCGAATGTAAAATCGCGTATTTATTTTGAAATTTCCTCGTGCCACCGTTTCCGGACCAGATGGCTCGATAAACGTTGAATGCCCGTTGTCCGGCGATTATAATTCATCAAAATATAATACAGCCCGTCGTAATAAAGTTACGTGTAAACAAAACGCCGGTGATAATCGATCAAGGCCAATTAATCTTGCGAGAAAAGCTCGCGAAAAGCCTTTAGTATTATGTGCTGGTATAAAAGTAAGCATTGTTGCGAAATTAAAAAGCTATAAATCAGAAATTGTTGACACTTTTTTTACATTACAAATTTCGCGCCCGATGTATAATCGAATTCTCAAAGTTTCGAATTTTTCGTATAAAAGGGGCTGCCTGGTAAGGTTTTTTCGTTGGCGTATTTCGTCCGTGGTATACGTATATACCTATATACTCGTTTGTCGATATAACCGAAAGCATAAGTTTCGAAAAGTTGATATCGTTGAAAACTCATGTCGATGCCATTCGTATGGGGAAAAATTTTCCACCATTAAAGCTCTCTAATATCTCTACCTTTTCCAATACGCCCGAGTTATTTATATTCAAGTCCACAATTTCAAATCGTTCTCGTGGGATAATTTTGCATATAACGGAAGACTACCAGGATTTTTTGCCCTTTCTCTCGATACTGGCGGTGCGAGAATAACCAAACGAAAATTCCACGCAAATATTTCGCAAGATTCGCCGCAGCAGATTTCCTATGCGTAACTTCGGTGCTCCACTGGTCTCCGGTATCTTTTATGACATCAGATAAAATAGCCAAATTGATAAAATACAATGAAAAATTACCTCTTAAGCCTCCAATCTGTAAACCCAAAACCGTAAATGTTTTGCAAATATACACCGAACAATGCAAATAGAATGGTCGTAAAAGGACTGTACGAAATCGGTGCTTCGGGCTTCTTAATCTTAATCGTGTCTTTTTGCAGGAAATGGCGTTCAAATTAATTCCTACTTCAGATTTTCCTTTTAATACGAATCGATTTCACGCTATAATTTCTGTCTCCTTCTCTATAAGTTCCTCAACGAAGTTTTACAAATTATACGCCGCCCGTTTCCTATCTCGGCCCAGTCAATTAATAAACCTATCTACGCGTTAATATCGTGTTCAAATCTGACGGCTAGATTTCATCGTGTAAATTTACTTTTCAATTATGCCATCGCATCGAGTACATTTCAAAGATACGTTTGAACATTCGCTTTGAACTTGGCTGTCTGCTTTTTGTTTCGAGACGTCGTAAAATTGTAAATAAAAACCTCGAGAGAATTTTTCCATTTATCAAAAGACCGGCAGCTAAGAATGCGGCGTGTAACTGTGACGTATCGTTGATAGTATAATAGTATATGATACAAGTTCAGAGACACATCTGTGGATTTAAGTATACTCGTGTTCGTTGCTTTCCCTGGCGGCATTTTTGCATTTATTAAAAATACCTTTTCAAAGAAATTTCGAAATTGTGTTTAAATTGTCGCCATGTTATTCTATCGAATTCACGTATGCTTTGAGAGAATTCTTCGACTTCGCGAATTCCGAGTATAAAGAGCTCAAAATGTAACCTGTGGGGAATTTTTTAAATTTACTCAAACATATAATATGAGATTGTTGATATATTGAAAAATATACTTATTATTTCGTTACTTTAATACCTAGCTGTGCTTTTGTGAAATTTTCTATTCGTTAAGTGACGCAAGATTACGAAGAAATCATTACCCCAAGCGGTATCGATATTTTATTTTATCATTCGTAAAACTGTAAATCACATTTTTATTTATACATAGTATTTGTTTTCGCTTTAATATTTACTCATATTAGAGGGTAAATATACGATATGTACAAGTTGCTGGAATGTAGGAAACTTACGAGGGAATTTTCCATGCTTCATTTTAGCTGCATTTTTAATAACGCTATAGCCATCACAGCCTATGTGATTTAGGAATAGGAGGTCGGTGGAGGGTGGGGTCTTCCAATTTTCAAGTTTCAGACTATTTGCAGTCATCTTGCAAATTTTTTCCGCGCTTGTAGCGCCAGCGAGTATTTATAAAATTCGCTCAGAATTTAGTGAGAGACTCTTCTTGAAAGTGAGAAAAAGAATTTCCATACACTTCAAAATAGCGAATCACTCAAATTTTGAGGGGAGTTGAAGGGAGAGTAAGCGACTAAAAATTTTGTTTTTAATTTCATAAGAAAGAGTGAATCATGGACACCAACGTGTCAACATTTCAGATTCCAAAGCGCATTTAGAGGGGGATTAGAGCAAAAAACAGCTTTTCCAGAAGTTTCCAGTCATTAAATTTCTTGAATTTTTCATACCTCCTCACCGAATCGACCTACAAAAGTCAAACTGTGAATGTAAGGTTAGTTGATGACTGGAATACGACCTCTTGAGTTTGAGTCAAATTGAATATAAAAAAAAGATGGATTATCAAAATTTCAGTGAAGCTTGAGGAGCCGCAGATTAATAAAAATACCATTTATGTGAACTAATATGATTATTGGAGATAAGAAGTATACTCCAATATAGAATTATTCTTATTTTTTTTCCTTTTTATTATACTGGGCGTGTATAATTGCCAGGATTGTTACGCCCAGTGTAGAGAGTTTAATTTATATTTGGTTTTTATATTTTATTTTGTGTGTGAAGGATAGGATTTTTTTTAATTCGTCTGGGTTGTCCGGTATGTTGGTTGTTTGGATGTTTAGATTGTCACGGGTTTGTTTGATATTGGGGCATTCAAAAAGGAGGCGTGTGACTAAAACTTATTCGGTGTTACAATAATTGTTTAACTTGATATTTTTATTTTTTTATTTTTTATTTTTTAAACTATTTACTCATTTGCTTATTTATCTATTTTTTATTTTTTCAAAGACATTGTAACGACTTTATAGAGTATCCTACAAATAAATTATATTTATCTATCTATCTATCTATCTACTCACCTTCACACATGATACTGGAGTTGAAAAGGAAGAGTTATCACTTCAAAATGGGGTGGGAGGTATAGTGGGGTACATAGAAAATCGAATTTTTTTTATTTTACGTCATACGATAAAATAAGCCCAAGTGACTAACTTATTCAAATTTTAGCTTTCGAAGTGCATTTGGAGGGAAACTATAGGATATTTCATGAATCTTCCATATCTCGTCACTATATC
The DNA here is from genome assembly GCA_009761765.1 of Phenacoccus solenopsis. Lineage (NCBI taxonomy): Eukaryota > Metazoa > Arthropoda > Insecta > Hemiptera > Pseudococcidae > Phenacoccus > Phenacoccus solenopsis. The sequence continues at coordinate 103,465 of VFXL01000292.1, read as the reverse complement.
TACCTAGAAAGGTCAAATTTTGTATATAGAGTTAGTTGATGACCAGAATATGGCCTCTCACATTTGGGTCAAAATGGATGCAAAATGGTGGATCATACAAATTTCAGGATTATTATTCGAAAAATAGGTGTTCATATCAGCTTTTCGCAGTTTACACGTGAAAGGTGCATTCTAGAGGAATAGTAGTGCAGTAGTAAAATATTCGTCAGTAAATTTGCTATCGATACGGTTTTATAAATTTTTTCGTTAATGTATTCCATAAAGAGAAAAGAAGGGGAGTGGTTTGGAAGTTCCAGCCTTCAGAGCAGAGATGGAAATTACGTTTCATTTTAACGAGTCGAAATCTACCATTGCAACGTAATTATTGTACATATATGCATAATGATATAACACTTTTGTGAGCAAAAGAAGCACTAATAATGTTGTTTATGAGATGTGGGCTATTTCCTAGATGATTGAGTGATATTTCATGATCTTATATCTATAATTTAGGATTGTTAAAAGATTTGATTGAGAGTCATTCTGTTAGAGTTGAATTAGTATCCCCAGTGAAGGGGAAGGGGGTGCAAAAGCTGCATTTGCACCGGGCCCAGATTTTTTTTCAGGTTCCGTAAAATTTAGCCAGATGCAAATTGTTTAATGGACCATACTAAAAAAAGTGTGAGAACTAGAAAAAAAATAACCGTTCGAAAGTTTATCATTATTAGGTATTTTCTGAAATGATAAAAATGAATTATAAAATATAAAGTGAGGTGTAAAAAATATTTTTTTGGGGGGGGGGTGGGGGTGAATTGAAAAAGATAATTTTTTGTACTAGTGTCTGATTTGGCTCTCGCCGTCTCTGAGTATCCCCTTACAGTGAGTCAACTATTTTGAGAAGTGAAGAGATGTGAAGAAGGGAATAGAGTTGTAGTTGCCAAATGATCATTTATCTATTCCTCAAATTTGACGGAAAAACCTTGTCAAAATGAAGTTGAAATTTTAACTAAAACTGATTCGTGAGCAGTTTAAATTTTTATTGAATTTAAAGTGTTACTTTGTCGTCCAAAAATTAAAAAATTTTTAGTCGCTGATTTTTTCCAAGTTTAGGGAGCTCAAGTATTTTTTTAATTTTTGCATGTAAGCTAACAAATTTTGTGTATTTTCAGTAATGAATAATTGGTTTGCATGTAAAATTAGCTCTTCATGATTTATGAGACAAAATATGCCCTATTTCCACCTCACAGGCGTTCTTATAGTATTACAAAAGCTAAAACGAACTTCATACTATATACCTATGAAACGCGTGTATTGTCCTTTTATTTGAATCGGTTGCCTGATAGATTGCTTCTTTTTACTTGGAATGCGTCCACAGGAAGTACTGAGCTCCACGCAAGGGAAACGTAAATGAAATTGTAAAAGGCTAAAAACAATTATAATTTTATAACTTATACTTCATAGAACATCATCATTATCGATTACTTGTCGTTTATAATTAGAAAGGCACTAACAAGTAAAATACTTCTACAATCAGTGGTACTAATTACATATTATGTATTTTTCTGTTGCAGGTAAGTACCCAGAAAGTGTACAAACAGTTTCTCAAATGGGACATGTTAACCAGATAAAATATAAAATTAGATGCCATTTGTAAGACTTGGAGTACGAGTGTACATTTATTGACTCTTTAATGAGTTAGCTATTCACCTTTTCCTGCTATCGATGCAGTGCAATCACTTCGTCTCTCTTCATATTTATACTTTTATGAATATATATCAAGTACAAAATATAAATCGAAGGTAAGTATTTTTGAATTTCTTTTATTATCGAAAAGAATTTTCACCCTCATTTCTTTCTAATTTTTGGAGCATGATTTTAATCACTGGATATTGTAAATTTTCAGATTTCCTGAAAATAATTTTTTTGGATTTCCTTGCGTCAAACTTCGAATCTTAATTTGTTTCAATATTAAATACTCTTAATTTTTCTCGAAAACATGTTGTCTTCGTAATATGTTCTACTTACTCTTTATTTTGCACTTTTCTCCCCCCCCAAAAAAAAAGAAGCATCTACCTTCTCTGATTTTAATTTTGATTGAAAACTAACATCCAACTATCAGGTACCATGCAAGATACCATAAATGTTCAAAACAAGTTGATATATTTTTATTTATTTTCAAGACACTCTGACTTTTTCCCTTTGCGTTAGAAAATCAGACTAGTATAAAGTTGTTCGTATCGTTTCATCATTGAGAACGTTTTAATCTTCCAAGTGGTTCGAGCGTTCAACTTGTTTTTTTCTTCTGCGAGAAAAACTTCTCCTTTTTTGTTTTTTATACTTTAATGGGTGCTTCGCGAAGAACGATGTCGTTGTAGATTGTATACTTTATTTTTATCTAACTTTTTCTACGCCAGTAAACGCATCAGTGTTGGGATGAGCCTATTGCCATTAAATATTTACGTTATTATACCACTATTAAAGTAGCGAGAATGCATAAATTCAAGATAAAATTTGACTACTTTATCGGCGATGACTTTTGGCTGATTTTTCAAGTATTTTTATTTATTTTCATATTACTTGACTGCACTTATATTCAGAAATATTTCAAAGACGATTGTTTTTCGATGGAATTAGTCGAATAAAATTCTCGGAGTTGAAAAAAATGAATAAAAAATTCCATAGAAGTAATATCGAGTAAGTATAAAAAGTTGAGAAATATCGTTGAAAAATTATTTTAAAAAATAAAGAAAAAAAAAACTTATTAAAAAGAAACGATGATTCTAAAAATAAATCCGAATCGTTAATTCTTTATCTTTCCCGTTCAGATTTACTTTCCTTCGAGAAAATAAGTTGTGAACGAATGAAATGATAGAAAAAGCAGAAACAGAACTACCATCGGTAAGAACATTCGATGCTTTTCCAGTTAAAGTTGCAACAGGGTATTCAAACCGAGACCTTTATACGAAATTATAATTTTAATTTACGTCGGTTTGTTGTATTCACGTTATTATGAACTTTCTTCCGTCACGTATATTAATTTGCTGCCCGGCGTTTGTGTTATAATAAACGTACGTCGAGTTTGAAATTAAATTTACTTTTATTCGAGCAAAAAAAAAAGGTCGCAAACTGCTGCGAAATATATTTGTCTTCTAATTAATACGGAAACGAGAATAATAAAATCTTAATTTGAAAATTTTTCATCATCCAAATACCAAACGTTTTGTAACGATCCAACGAAAAAAAAAAAAAACAGCATTTATAGCGTGAATTGAACGAGTATAGCGTAATAGCGTAACAACGATACATTTTTCGTCGTTGAAAAAAAAAAAATGTAACATCGTTATACTAAATAACTTCGTAGAAAAGGCGGTATGTGAAAAATGCCTTGTCGTTTATCTAGAGCATGGTATGTGGGTAACTTTACGGTCGGTGAATTTAAATATGCGAGGTTCAAACTTTAAGGATGATTTTACGTTAGGTCGAGTTGTCGTTGATTTCAAACATTGACGAATTGTATCTCGCTTTTCTCCCTTCTCGTGTAATTCAAACGAGAACACCTGACGGAAATCAATTTAAAATCTGCGAGTTATTTTTATCGACGATGGACTTATAATTTGAATAAATCGACGATTTCGAAAAGACGCGAAACATTTTCGTAGTTCAGGGAACCTGGATAGTTGGATGTCTGGAATAATTTAATCAACCTTTCCTTCAGACTTGTTTCACGGAAGAATAAAAGCATCTAGCGAAACTTCCCTAACGTTAATTAATTTCGACGATTTTCAAAATAACTACTTTCGTTCATTTACCGAAAGTAAGCAAATGAGCGTTCGCTCATATCCGGCGATGTATTTTTATTTTGAAAAAATACCAAACGGACGAACAGGGGAAGGCATAAATGCAACAATAAAACGTTCGTTGTTCATTTTAAATACTAAACGTTCGCGTACATAAGAGAGCATTAAATAGCCTTCTTTTGAAGTTTACCATTTAATTAAATCACCGAAGAAAGGGAAGATGGAAGAAAATCCGATTAAAAATGGCGTTAAAATTACCCCCGCGTTAACAGTACCTAAAGGGAATTCTATAAAGAAGATTACGTTGTATTTTACACGTTATTCGTAGCGGAATTTTTATCGTTTTTTATTGCCTTTTGAAATTAATGAAACGAGACTTTTAAAAATATTTTTTTTTATCTAAAGCGATAAATTACTTATTCGAGAGTTTTTTCTCGTCGAATTCTGTACACGCGATCGGATGCTCGATTCTAATTTATTTAATTTTTTTCAGTATTCATCTCGCCATCTTACGTCGTATGTTATCAACACGTTGGAATATTTATGGTCAAAGGAGCTGTAGTCCAAGCACCATTTCATAAACAAGCTTAAAATGGCTTTATAAATATGAATGGAGGGGGTGCTCAGCTCTTTGTGGGTCTTGGAAAAAACTTCATAAAAAGAGGACAATTGAACCTCTCGTCTAATTAAAATTCAAATATGTCAATGGTTAGACCTTCATCCGTAATTTTTAAAAATATAATAATTTCAAAAAAAAAATTATGTTTTTCTCAAAACTAATTTCTTGCGGTTAAAAGAAAAAATTCGTTTTTAACCGTCAATTTTTTTCAAAATTTTTAATCTTTTTAAATTTTTTTTGAAAAAGGACCAATTGTATGTATTTTCATTAGTAAACGTTACGTGAGTAATTTATTGGTTACGTGCACGCCTTTGACTTAATTTGAGATCTTCAGGACCCAGGAGATGAAATATCTGTTTCGTGGTGGAATATTCACACGATGTCATTTTGAAGTAGAGTTGTTATATTTCGCACCTTGGGAACTGCTCTTACTAAATAGAGAATTACGCGTTCTTGTACCGAGGGTCCTGAGTCATAGAATAACCTATAATATATCAAGCCCATACCATGTATATGATGTATAAATTATGTTTATTATTAATATTTAAAAATGAAAAAAAATTGGTGCTTATTAAGGAATAAAAAATAAAAAATATATAGACGAATGAATTTAAATTGAATTCAAAAATTTTGAAAAAAACAGCAAGTAAAATTTTTCAGCAAAATATAACTTTTGAACGAAAAAAATTAAAAATATCCAAGAATCAATTTTTTTGACATGTGTTTCAATAAATTTTGAAAACTAAAAGCTTCAAGTGTTTTGAGCCTTTGAAGATCATGGCTGTTCAGATTGATTCTCCCTTCTTCCTTACCCAAAAATGGAAGAAGCTTGTGAAAAAATTATCCGTAAAAGTTGAAGGTCTATCCCCTTCCGAAAAAATTAATCCAATGAATACCTCTCCAGCAGGTTTTCAAAAAGAGTTGTAAATGAGAAAAAGCAAAAAAAAAAGCCAAGTAAAATGTTTTTCTTTTAACAGTTAAGAACCCCTGAAGAATGTACAAAAAATGGCATGAAAACTTTGACACAGAGTTAGTAATAAATTTATGGACAGGCTTAGGAAAAGACAATATTGGCCTCAAGGCTGGGGCAGAGGAACGCTTTTTGTTGCTGAGGCCCTCTGGTGAACGAAGAGAGTAAAACTTAATTTCAATGTTATTACAATAACTAATAAGTATCATTTCAAAATTCCGATAAATAACAAAATTTATCACATTTACTATAAAAATTATTTCGTGATAGAAAATTGATGAAACGACTCTACTTGGAGCATGAAAAAGTTTTAGAGGTCAACCGAGACCCCTTTACGTGCTGAAAAAATGTCTTTTGGGTATTGATTGCAAAAGATGGTTCGATTTTTTTTTTTTTTTAGCTGAGTTCCTAATAAAAACGATAGCTATTACAGCCTACCTTATTCGGGAAGAGGGAGTCGGTAGAGGATGGGTAGTTTTAAATCTTCAAGTTTCAAGCTATTTGTAATCTAGCAAACGTCTGATTTTTTTGTACATATGTATAGTTATGTTTTTCCTCCACGTGTAGTGCGGGCGGGTATGAATGAAAATCGCTCAAAATTTGGTGATACACTATCCTTGAAAATGCAAAAAAGGTCCTTATCGGTGTCTCCGATACACCTCAAAATGACCTATCATTCAAATTTTGAGGGCAGCTGAAGAGAGGGCAAATTGCTCAAATTTTTCTTTTTTGATTTCATATGAAAGAGTGAGTCACGGACACCAATATATCCAAATTTTAGTTTCTTAAGTATATTTGGAGGGGAGTTGTAGCAAAAAACTGCTTTTTGAAGAAGTTGTTTTTCAAGTAACTTCGAGTCACTCCCAGTCAACCTAATTAACGCGAGTCCCTTTGGTTCGTCGTAGGCCCTTTTCCAATTTTAAGCCCAGTACTGTAGCATGCGAAGTTTATAGAAAGTATGCCCTTGCCTCGGAGCAAAAAAAAATTTCGGACTTCTTTTTCATTTTTTTAAACCCAGTGAAATAAAAGAAAAAAAATAAATAAATAATGAAAATCAAAAATAAATCCTAATTAGAACTGTGAACAATTTTTTAAGCCTAAAATTTTGATCTCCTGATCCTTTCAAGAACGCGAGTCTGAGGGCGATCCGCCGGTCTTGCCTTCCCATCTCCTCTCCTCTCCCCTGTCCTATTTATTTGTGGCTTTCGTACCTACTTCGTTGTTAGGTATTACCAGCATTTTTGGACGGTTGTAAGAAATATTGCTTTTGATATGCATTCTTATAATTTATGTTTCTGCATGAGCCAAAAATGAGTAAATTTGAAATGAAATTTCTGAGCTTTCTATCAAGTATGCAAAAAGTATTAGGAGCTAACGTACATGGAATTTAAAGAAGAATATTTTGAGACTGAATTACTTTTATGGAAAGACCATTTCCTCATGAGTTATTGATGAAAAACTCATTTCACCTCTACCCTCAAAAAAGAAGTAGCGAAAAAAATTCATCACTTGAAAAAAAAAAATTAGGGAGTCACTCTTTGAATGTAATTTAAAACAATTTCCAATTATTTTAGGAATTTTTCCATTTTATTTTCGAGGTGCATGGGCTAATAAAAAGTGTAAACTTGAAGGAAATAAGATAACGATACGTTCAATGACGATAGAATTCGTCCTCCTTTCCTACAACGGTTCAATGAAGGTACGAGTACCGATAAAGCGGTAAAGTTCAGGTACATATACCTACTATTTAATTTCATTGTAGCGAATTTTTGACGATAACGCGTAAAAATATTACCACCGACTATAATATAGGAGTTCTTTCACGCACCATGACAAATGAAGGATACGCGTACTTGGCGGAATACATTTGCTTAGTCGGTGGTCGACGCGGTAATTCGGCTTAAAAGTAAGAGTCGGGAACTTGTGACGCAAAATATGATAAATTATAAGATTATCTTAGCGGGGTTGCTTGTCATTATACGGATATGTTTCACTTTTGTTTTCACCTAGGGGTGTTTATTTATTGATAACGGAAAACAGCGAAGACGGGTTGCTCGTGTAAACGGCGAACGTCAAATATCATCTAGCCTGTCGTCTTTTTCCTGTCTCTAATAAGATCTGACCGAAGAAAATATCCGAATCGAAATATTTAATTTTCTTATCTACGCTTCGACGGCCACTTTTTCCGCTTCTCTTTTTTAATTATTTAAAATTATTCTAAAGGTTACGGCACGAAATTTCGTTCATGACCGCGATACAATGTCGGTTCGTTGAATCGGCGAAAATATGCTAAGAAATTGGGTTGCAAAAGAGGAGCTGATTTTAATTAAAATTTTCCATTTGATACTACCGCGAACAATGACGAGAAGGAGTATTCTATTGTTTGCAAGAATAAAAAGGTGCTTCAATGGAGCGTAAATAAAATTCCTCATTTACCTCGCGCCCTTTCGTAATTCATATCATAATGAAATTTCTATAGAGTTGGAAGTGCGAACGAAAAAAAAGCTGAATTGATCGGTCATTTTTTATTAGGTATTTTTATTTCACTTTTATAGTGGCGAACACAGTATCGCAGATTTATTATCGTTTAATGTGATCCGACGTTACTTGATTTATGCGTACGAAATTTCGTGTTAACATAAGTATGGCTTTCCTGAAACTCGAATTCCCGAGATGTTTCAAGTTTCAAGATGTTGCTAAGCCGTTACGAAGAGAAATAGGTCGAAACCCCCACCCCCTCTCAAGTATACTTCAACAAACCGCGGAAATCCTGAATTTCGACTTTAGAAGAAAATAATCAAAAAATAAATAATGTGTAAAAGTAAAAAAAATAATTTTTCTAAAAATGAAAAATGACTATTGAAAAAAAAAAACAAAAAAACAAAAAAAAAAAACTCGAATACTCTAGTATACCCATGTAGCATTGCTCAGTTTCTTGATATGAGGATGAGCATGGAAGGTATGTTCATTTACAAGCAGTCTTTTTTTCTTTTAGTCTCTTTACCCCTTCTCCCTCCCATTAAAGACTACATAGCATTCAGTACTTCTAAGAGTATATGATGGTCAAAGGCATAGGAGGATAAGAATGACGAATGAGGCCCGGAGCCGAATTTCGATGAAACTTGGGTGGTAGGTAGGTACCCTTTAGAAACTTTCATGGCCAAAGTTTCAGACCCCCTCCCCCCTCGTTTTTGAGAAATTAATTTTTAGTTGAAAACCCAATTCGAATTTTTCTTTCACGCAATAGTTGACTGATTTTATTGAAAATTTAGTATGTTGTACTGTTCCATAGGGGGTCTCTTGGAAAAAATCAGCAACCCCCACCATGATTTTACCCCCACCAAAGACCGTTTTTTAACTTTATTTAATTTTTTTAACCCTGATAACGCTTTGGCATGATTATAAAATTGATATTTTTAGATGCCTCCTTGACCCCCAAACCACGTGAAATTTTTTCAGATTTTTCACTCGGGTACGCCATCTTGAAAAATGGCTAAAACTAATAATGGTTCACATGTTAGTATAGTCTAAGAGCCGAACCTGTCGAAAATGTGCCGAAATAACTGAAAGCTGGAACCGATCCCAAAAGTTAGGGGTGGTACCTATAATACAATTGGCAAGATTTCTTTTTTTTAAGTACAAATTTGTGTTATCTCAAGCTTCTATTGTGATTCTCACAATAGGTACCACCCCTTCACCATCAATGTGAAAAATATTGCCATAATCGAGTTCTACGACCTAGAAAACATATATTTCGATGCATCGCATGCCCATTTACATGATTTTGTAGATGTTTTCCTACGCCCCACGCCCCTTCAATGTGAAATTTTGTAAAAATTTGAAGTTAAGAGGTCATTGTAGTTCATAAGTAATACTCAAAAGCATTTATTAATCCCACTTGAATTAAATTATGCGATTTTTGTACGAATTTCATGAAAAATATGTGAATTTTTCAAGTTTTGTCTCCCTTTGACCCACTCTGCCGAGGCTTTGGGAGCACTTTAGGGCTAGCAGACCTATATATTTGGATTCAGCGCAAAAAATCCTGTAATTTGACACCAATTTCAACTTTCAGTATTTTCGGCTGAAAGTTCATGAAAATTGTGAATTTTTGAGCTTTCGCTGTGCTTAAAAGTAGCAGCTGGGAATCGGCAGACCGGTAATTTTTGAAGTAAGGGTACATACACTAACTTTTGGGACCGGCTCCAGCTTTCAGTATTTCGGCACATTTACGACAGGTTCGGCTCTCAGACTGTACTAACATGTAAACCATTTAGTCTTAGCCATTTTTCAAGATGGCGTACCCGAGTGAAAAATCTGAAAAAATTTCACGTGGTTTGGGGGTCAAGGGGGCATCTAAAAACATCAATTTTATAATTGTGCCAAAGCGTTATCAGGGTTAAAAAAATTAAATAAAGTTAAAAAACGGTCTTTGGTGGGGGTAAAATCATGGTGGGGGTTGCTGATTTTTTCCAAGAGACCCCCTACGGAACAGTACAACATACTAAATTTTCAATAAAATCAGTCGGCTATTGCTTGAAAGAAAAATTCGAATTGGTTTTTCAATTAAAAATTAATTTCTCAAAAACGAGGGGGTGAAGGGTCTGAAACTTTGGCCATGATGGTTTCTAAAGGGTACCTACCTACCACCCAAGTTTCATCGAAATTGGGCTCCCGGTCTGATTCGCCATTCTTATCCTCTTATGCCCTTTGAGAAATTTGAGACTATTCAAACTGTCCTTTAATTTTGATCATGCCCTCTTCATGGATCTGTTTTGACAGAAATTCGATGAGTCATATTTTAGTTATGTTTCAGTAAGCTGATTAGCTGCATACAGCACGCAAATAGAAAACAATTAAATTAAAAATAAGTCGATGAAAATTTTTAGCAAAATAACATTTTTGCACTGAATTATACCAAATCACGTTAACGTGAGCTATTTACTTAAGCAAGTGTAGGGTGAAGTGAACTATAGTTCTCCAAGTAATTATACTAAACTTACTCTTCCTAAAATAAATAAATAATTTTATTTTGTACATCCAGAAACCTCCTTAATTTTATGAAGAACGTAAGATAAAAGAAAGATGAAATTAGAACAGAGGACAGTGCCATATTAGCTAATAGGCACAATAGGACTGGGCGGTAAAATTTAGGGGCGGCAAAAAACTACTCAATTTTAACCAAAAAATAAAAATAAAAAAAAAATTTCAGCAAAAAAAAAATCAAAATAAACTTATTGAAGAAATTTTATGATTCAAAAAACTAATAAAATAGAAGTTTTTTAGCCCAAACTCCACTTCAAAATGACTAGAGAAATTGAAATTTTGAATTTGGTGTTCTCGATATACTTCATCATAAATGGCGGCAACTTGTCTAATATTTATAATGTTCTGGCCGCAATACGCTTATGAATTGAAACGAGTGAGAATGAATACATAATATCATAATTATATAATTTTATTATTTCTTCGTTTTTAATTAAAAAATTTATTATAGTGATTTTTTTTTTAAGAATATGTTTTACTTTGGCATTTGCTGTTTTTTCTTGTTGCCGGAGGGGGGGGGGATGGCGGAAATGAAGAAAGCCTACCGCGGCAAAAGGAAAAACCCATAGTGCGCCACTAACAGAGAACTTGACTTGGAACATGAAATTATTTTTTGTTGAAGAAAATATCATTTATCCCCAAAACATAATTGAAAACCAAGAAAAAATATTCTACCCCGAGAAATAGTTGGGGAGGACTTACTCGTTTGCCAAGTCTACTCTCAGCACCACTGATCGTAACAGTTCGCTTATCATACTTTTTCAAACTTCGAAAGCTGTCAAATATTTGTTATTATATTTATGTATCGAAAAAAATAAAATGTTAAACAATAAACTCGTGTTTTTGTGAATCGAAAAAAAATCAATTTTAGAGACTTCACCCATGCTTTAAAAAATCGGACGTAATTTTGATCATTAACAGTGTTCACGACACGGGTATTAAAAGTTTCGACCTTATTCGAATAACTTTTGCTGAAATACAGAAATTTGTTGGTACGTGACGAAGGTCACATTGAATTTCAATTCAAGCAACAGACTAGTTTAGATGAAATTTTGACGACTCAAACATAAATTAAGTTGCTCAGTTTGTCGGCTGAAAAAAGTCGAGTGGATTTATATAACGTGAAATTACCTGTTTTACGAGTCTCTTTGGGTTTATCGAATTAAATACTCGGAGTAATTTCTCGTCATTGCGATAATTATTCTGTTTACTTCGTAAGTACCCGCGAGTAAATTGCAAGAAGCGATTTTCACTTAATCTCAAGTTAGGGTTTATTGACTGAGAACATTTGCCTATGTCTTCTCACCGGCGTGAATAACATCTCGAGGTAAAACTTGAGAAAAATATTTCGAGCGTAATGAAACTTCTTGGCCTCAAAACCTTAGATAATTTCCCTTTAAACGTAATTTTTCGCAACTAAGGCTTAAGTAAATTACGAATGAAAATTAAATCCGCCTTCGGCGCGTCTATAGCGGGCTAAATAATTTCTCGTGCTCGGTTTGGCGCGTGACCATCAAATGAACTGTGAATTGAACGGACTGTTATAACAATAGTCCGATTAAATTTACGCCGCTATAGAAGCCTTTCGCGCCCAACAAAAGCCTACAATGGGCTAAAATATTACAATACATTCCTAAAATTTATATCGCCGTCGCGTACCCTAATAATAAGCGAACTCTCATAGTCTTAGCTCGCCGCGCGCGCGCTCACAAATCTCGAACATTGGACTAATAAAATTTCACGATTGCTGCCAATGTACCTTATTGCTAGTTACTGCGTACGCTGCGTTGTTACGCGATTTATTAATAACATTAGTTATCGTCTTCGTAGTTAATATTATTAACTTCGCTTCCAACGAGTAGATAAATAATGAAATTTGCGAACTTAGGAAATTCCGTTAATTTCGTAAATCAATATCGCCGATACATATTTTCATGAAGATCCGAAGCGATTTTACACTCTTTATTATTTTCCATCGTGCAATCTCCGCGGCGTCGATAGTCATTAAAAATTGTATACTTTTAATTCTTAAACCTCAACCGAAAGGCGAACGGTTAATGTAATGTAAACAGTGGTGCCGAGATGAATAAATAAAGGCCCCGAAAGCAAATCAATATTTGAAATTATTTTCAAAGATATTCTCAAATTGAGGTAATTTTAATTTCGAATTCTTCACCGTGTTCTTATCGCGATAAGTTTTTTAATCAAGACCATTTTTTTCTGCACCCATAAAAGCGAAACTTTACCCTTTTAAATGATAAATGAAAGTTTGTTACGCCGATGGTAATTTTCATCCGCCGCTGGATGTTTTTCCTACGGCCGAGTTTACGAGGTAGCTAATTTATCCGGAGTTTTTTTAATCGACCGAGTTTGGAAAATTTTTACTGCAGTTTTGGTTTATGATCGATTTAATTTCGGTCGCGAGAGGCTAATTTAACAACGTCTTTAAATACCTTGTGGTTTACGCTCTCGTTGTTGATGCGATTAATTTCAAAGCTTTGTGCGACCCGAAACTCGCGAATCAACTTGCCGCTAATTTTATTCGCAGCTTTTCCTTCAAGTGGAAATAGAATCGAGTATTTTTGGCTGCGATAACTATTACAGTCTGATGTGTGAAAGAGGAGAGGGTCTTCATATCTTCGCAGCTTTCAGAATTTTTAGTCGTATGCGAACTTCTTTATGCAGGGTGTTCCGTCTCGATGTAGCCCTCTTTATAATGCATGTATATCTTCTCATGTGACACTCATGTATGGTGGTTTGCCTACACCACTTGCTGAAGGAGCAGAGATACAACAATTTGAAAAATATTTTTCTCACCTTGATGGTGACAGGGATGGGAACGAGAACTTAAAATTCGGAACTGGAACTGGAACTTAAATTAACTCGTTCATTTTTGAAGAATCGGAACTCAACTCGAACTTGTACTTTTTTAGCTGAGTTTTTAATAAAAACGATAGCTATTACAGCCTACCTGATTTGGGAAGGGAAGGTCGGGGGAGGGTGCGGTCTTCAAATCTTTGCGTTTCAGACCATTTGTAATCATCTGACAAATGTCCAACTTTTTGGTATATATATATTAAATGCGCAGAAGTGCTTTTTTTGTTTTTTCGAAAAATTTCAAAATGGCGGATCACTCAAATTTTGAGGAGGGTTGGAGAAGAGGCAAATAGCTCAATTTTTTCGTTTTTGATTTCATATGAAAGAGTGAGTCACGGACACCAACATATTCAAATTTCAGCTTCCCAAGTGCATTTTGAGGAGAGTTAAAGCAAAAACCTGCTTTTGAGGAAATTTCGTTTTTTGTGTCACTCGCCTTGCGCAGGTGGGTGTGGATAAAATTCGCTCAAAATTCGGTGAGGAACTCTTCTTGAAAATACGCAAAAATAGTTTTTTTGTTTTTTCGATAAATTTCAAAATGGCGGATCACTCAAATTTTGAGGGGGCTGGAGAAGGGCAAATAGCTCAAATTTTTCGTTTTTGATTTCATATGAAAGAGTGAGTCACGGATACTAACATATCCAAATTTCAGCTTCCTAAGTGCATATTGAGAGGAGTTAGATCAAAAAACGGCTTTTTGAGGAAGTTTTGAGTCATGAAATTTCTTGAATCTTCCATATCTCCCCACCAAATCAAGTTAAAGAGGTCAAATTTTGTGTGTGAGGTTTGGTGACCACAATATGACCTCTTGAATTTGGATCAAAATGGATTCAAAATGGCGGATTATCAAAATTTTGAGTAGAGCTTGAGGAGCCTCAAGTTGGTAAAAATGTAATTAATATGAATTCATATGGTTATTGGGGATAAGTTGTATACTATATCCCGAATTCACTTCCATACATGATGTTGGAGGGGGAAGGCGGGGTTATCAACCTAAAATAGTGGTGGGGTACAGGAGGGGTCGAAAATTTTTTATTGCTGTGTCATATGATAAAATGAGCCCAAGTGACAAACGTATTTTGATTTTAGCTTCCTCAGTGATTTTGGAGGGGAGTTAGAGCAAAAAACGGCTTTTGGAGGGGAAATTGCTGCAGGAAATTTCATGAATCTTCCATATCTCATCACCAAATCGGCCTAGAATGGTCAAACTTTGTGTGTAGGATTAGTTTGTGACCAGAATATAACCTCTTAAATTTGAGTCAAAATGGATCCAAAATGGCGGATTATCAAAATTTGAAGATAATTTGAGGAGCCTCAAATAGTTATAATTTGAGAAATATGTGTTCACATGATTATTTCATGGCAAGAAATACTACATTTGTGCCAAATTCAACTTCTTAAGTGTTTTTGGAAAGGATAGGGTAGGGGTTTTCAGACTTGGTATTGGGTGTGGCCTGTAGTCATGAACGGTTAAGCAAGGTTATTAGTAAATCAAAACAAGCTCCAATTAAAAACTCAGCTCCAGTAATGCGGCATGGCTGCTTACGTTTTTTTTTTGAACTTTTATAAAACTGGAACTTGAATGTTTAGGAAAAATAAGAACTCGAAAGATCGTATTCATTTTATTTGAGTTTATACTTAATTATGTCGTAGTACATGAAACACATTTCACTCACATAAAAATATTCATACTTGGGTAGGTACGTATTTGAGAGTGAAGAGAGGGTGCTGAAACCTTCATAGGGTCATGATTAGCTTGGTATGTAGTCACAAGTCGTCATATATGTATTATTCATTCCTATATATGTAATTCAAACACTCTTCGCTGCTCACCTATGGGTCTTAGCAAAAAAAAATTCGAATAAAAGTTGTAGTAAATTTAGCGTAGAATAAAATTGAACTGAACTATTTTTGGCCTACAGTCAAAACCTGAGGAGATATATCGAAAAAATAGTTTTTTATGGGTTACAATCACCGCCCTTACCGTGGATTATGCTCACGTTAGGAATTTTTCCAAAATAAGCCATTCTTATGCGTCTAGATTCACCGGATTGATATTGGATGATAGAATAACAAATTTTTAAGTTGCTAAATTAGCAAGATGAAAGAACTATTTTCAAAATTTTGTAACTCTGTCCCTTCATAAAGTAGGTTGTGCAAACCGTAATACATGATTGTTATCTAAATAAAACTACACGTGTTATGAGGGCGGAGAGGGGTGCATTGAAATGAAACGCTCTGAGTATATATGGTTTTACTCTACTTCATATAGCACGAATATGAGTAGATACGTGAAATTTTCTCAAAATTTGGTCACAGACTGATTAAAATGTTTTTTTTTTTTCATATTTAATTTCACTCGAATTCACACTTCACTCAAATTTTAAAGAAGCTAGATAAACCGCTGAGTCTTAAAATTTTCAGTCTTGTCGCCATTTATGATGAAGTATATCGAGAACACCAAATTCAAAATTTCAATTTCTCTAGTCATTTGAAGTGGAGTTTGGGCAAAAAAACTTCTATTTTCTTAGTTTTTTGAATCATAAAATTTCTTCAATAACCTTCCCTATACCTACTCACCAAGTTCATCTAGAAAACTCGGACTTCGTTTATAGGTCATCAGCAGCCTAGTTTGTGGCCCGAATTTTACTTTTTATATTTGGGTCAGAATGGATCCAATTTTTGTGTTCTGTTAATTCGTTTTTCACTTTTGAAACTTCGTTTTCATACTAAATTTCTCTCGAGGACATTATTTCATTTTTGTATTTTATTGGTGAATTTTTAAAGGAAAATTAAGCTGTTATAGCATGCCTGATTTGGAAAAGAGGGGTAAGGAGAGAGAGATTTTGTATCTCTACGTTTCAGACTATTTGTAGTCGAATTGGCAATGGATGAAAGTTTCTAAAAAGATCAGAGAGGATGTTCATATTAATACACTATCAACAAGGACTTTTTCAGATTTTTAATTAAATTCAAAATGATGTGGCAGTTTCTATTAAAGGACTCGAAAACGACGAAATATTCAATTATTCTGGTTTCATAATAATTATTATGTACAAGTTGGAGCAAAAAACGACATTTTAAGAAAGTGTAGGGTAAAGAAATTTTTTGAATTTTTTTTATCTCGTCACTAAATAAAAAACGCCTTTAGGCACAGTGTTATCGAATGTAAGCCATTTCAGGTTAAAGGTCAATTTGGTGAGGAAATATGCGAGATTCAAGAAATTTCATGACTCAAAATTTCCTCAAAAGTTGTTTTTTACTTCAAGCCTTCAACTCCCCTCCAAATACACTTGTGAGGCTGAAATTTACATAAGTTGGTGTCCTCAGCTCACTTCTATATATGAGATCAAAAACGAAAAATTTGATATATCCCTCCCCCCTCTATCTTCACTTAAAATTTAAGTGAATATCCATTTTGAGGTGGATTGTATAAATGTACATGGCGTCAATTAAAAAAAAAAAAGTGCTGGAATAATTCATCAAATACAATACTAAATACATCAAAGAAACTCGAGTTAGTTGAGTACCAGAGTCTCAAACAACTCAAATTTAACAAGTGTAAAATTGTATGATGGATAAGGAGTAATATTTTAAGGGCTAAAATCAACTTCTTAGGTAGTTTTACAGAAGATAGAAGCGTTCATTTTCTGAACTGCGTGTCGATATAAACTGCTAAGAGATTAACAACATTACCTGCAAGACTGAGCATATCTGCGTTAAGAATTCAGCTCCAATAATGCGACATTGCTGCTTACCTTTTTCGTATTTTTCCACGTCAATGCTCTAGTCCATCATGAATGTTTGTAAAAATTATTTACTCTGACGATTCGAAAGTTGTAGAAATACGTAGTAAATTCCCTCATGTTTATTTTTCCTGAGTAATATTTACCAAACGTTATGGTCACTCTTAACACGAGGGGAAGAACTTGAATTCAAATATTCTATATTACTCGGATTACAGATTCAGACGAATTTTTGGCGCCGTTGAAAAATCGCCCTAAAAAAGAAATACCGCGTCACGTAAAATATATAAAATTCTTTTCAACACAAAGAAATTGTCGAACAGTTTTTTGTTCCCTAGCGGTGTCGATAGTAAATGTGACGAGATTACCAAAGACTTTGCAAATTTAAAACTTTCTTCGTCTCTGGTGTAAAGTGCTAAAATTCGGATTAACATTATTTTATAAATCAGTGCTACCATTATTATGTATAAAACGTAGATAGGTATAAAATAATGCGAATATACCTAGTGATTATATTCGTGTATATTTCTGTTTTTGAAGTTTGCGCTTAATTCAAAAAGTTGTCTTATATTTTTCACGGAATTGTTTCGCTGCCTTTGCATAAAAATGAAGAAAAAAAAGCTTCGAACTATTACAAAAGTTCGATAACTTACAGTCGTGACTGGAATACTAGACTAATTTTAATGAAGATTTTTCTTATCCTGCAAAGAAAAAGTAAACACGTTTAATCCATCAATATTATTTAGCTGATTCCACAGTCTTAGAGTTTCTTTCGACAAACAGTTCATCAGAGTGGTCAACGGTCATCATATTGATGCCAAAGGGGAAATGAAAATTAACGCAGGGATGTGTTTGTTTTACACACGCAGAATACAGTACGTTATATTTATCTTGTTCGTTTCATATTTCGCGGTTTTACGAGATCGTTATATTTTCCTTTTTTAATTGGCCAGTAGACTCGATTAGGGTGTACGTGAGCTGGTGAGCCGGTAATTAAGATTTTCTCGAATTATTCCCGACGGCATATTAAATTAAACATCGAATTAATATCGTTACGTATATGAAAATAAGGCCAGTCGAGGTCGCCCCATAGTTCTGCAGGAAAAAGGAAAATATCGCCAACTACAGCGTTTATTTTTTTTACGCATCGGAGTAAATTACCTCGGTGTGAGCGAGAACGTTTATCGCTATCTGGGAAAAAAATTTTACTCGTTAAACGCTCTTGGCCGGAACTAAACATGCCTATTAAAATGCGAAACGTAAAGTGGAACGTGGTTGCAAATGGGTATTTTTCGTTTTCATTTTATGGCAAAATTTTCACCACCATTCGGCAAATCACGAGATCCGAGAGAGCTGAAAGTGGAAACGACGTTCGAAAAATTTTATTAATAGATTTTTTTGTTCGATATTAATAAATCGAAGGTGAAAGGCGGTGTAGAAGCACTTTACGGAATTTCTGTATTTTTTGATAATTGGCAGAATTTCATTTCACTCGATGATACCAAATAGCATTTTTTTTTTATCTCGATGGTTGATAAACATTTCGACTACAGTTCTTCCATTAACGCGTCGCTGTAATGTAAAGAAGAAATCTACGTTGTGACGTCAATAATGATGTATAATGTATCTCGAAGAGTCGTAAGATTTTATTAATTTTTAACGGGCAATATTCCTATCCGCTGTCTCATTAGGTGGCAGAAAGGTTACGGAAGTCATGGAATAAATGAAACCTAGAAGTAATTTAGCTTTGACATGTGAGTCGGAGAGTACAGTGTTAAAAATCACCATTAATTGCGAATAAATTAGATTACCTATAGTTAGGTCGTAGGTGATAATAAATGGTATCCAAATGTAAAGTACCTCACTTGACGATGAATTTTGACCTCGAGGAAATTGAAACGACTAACATTTCCGTACCCTCAAAATAACGTCATTTCCAAGTCGAGCTTCCACGCGCTATAAATACCAAATGCCTACTTGAAATTAATACGTCTAGAGATTCCAAAAATACAAATTCTGGATTTCCGTTTTTAATTCAAGAAATAACCGAGTTGAAAATTCCTTTGTAAATTTTGAAGCTAAAATTGTCTCACCTCGTATTTTCTATCATTGTTAATAAAATCATCAGATGCTAAAAATACAGCAGAGAAGTTATGCACCAACCTATTTAATCCTCACGCGTCTTATACTAATCAAGTGATTGATTTCGATCTCGTGAATAAACTAAAGGAATTATTTGCTTTTTTTATCGTATCAGGATATCCTTACGATGTATCTGCTCCGTGAATAATTGAGGCATTAATTTGCGCGTGTTCAACGTCTCGTTATCTTTGACAGTGGTAATCAAGAATCGTTTAGTTCGCATTTCGATGTTTCAATTTTAATTCCATCGTTTCTCCATTTATATCATTGGATCTCAAATTATACGTAGGTACTCGCCATTACTAAATTATTCTATGTATGCAATGTGAATATCTACCTGATCGCAAATGTATTTAAACATTAAGCATAAGCACATCAAGTAGAGAATAAGTGATGAACAATCTTCTGTGATATCTGTAGGTGTAGGGAACGTTCATCATTCCATCAAGAAAGGGGATGTTTCGAATTAATAATTTAGCAAGAAAAATAAAATCTTTTGTTTTCCTGTTGAAAAAGAAATAAATGTCATTTATCACTTTAATGGCGCATAAAAATTTTCGTGAAAAGATTTTCAAAATTTCCCAAATTCTGAAACCTCATAATTTACTATACATGTCATAGAGTACTTATAGTTAGTGGTCCTCTTTCTAATTGGTCATACGTAATGCGTGTAACAACTAATCATAAGGCTAGAATGTGATTGAAATCTAGGTAATTTCATTTATTCTACCTTCCTACATAATGTCGTTCAATTTTCAATGAACTGCCGAAATTCGTTTGTGATTTCAATCAACATCTGATTCATGTTTTTATTTTTCGAGTAAGTCGAGGTAATTTACCACTTTCCGACTTGCTGATTGGTTGTTACGCGCGTGACGTACGACCAATCAGAAAGCCGACTAGTTACTATTATTTCTCTGTGCATTCCTTATGGTTTTTTGTTCGATTTTTTCATCATACGATAATCGAATTGAAAGTAAACAAATCGATTCTAAATTTTTAATATAGGTAAAAGACATGAAGCTTAAGAGCTCCTTGAATTTCGAAGCAGATATATTCATCCCAACGCAAGGTAGCATAATTCAAAGCTTTGAAAGGAAGTTCTTTCGTCGCGTGATAAACAGGGCAATGTAGGAAAATGGTGGAGGCTTCTAAATCTTATCTCGCTGATGGTGAAATGTTATCAATACATCTTAGTCTTTAATGCGCTAATGCGGTTTTATTTAAATTTTTTTTTTTTTTAAATAACTTTATTTTTTGTCGCTCGGCAGCCTGGGCCATTTGCGACGAATAATTACACGACATTACATTTTCATGGTGATAAAAAAGATACAATCTTGATTTTAAATGTTACATGATATCGCTGTTGGAAGATCTATAGCTGGACGGTGGGAAGAGTATTTATGGCATTGTGTGAGCATATGCAAGACAGTGAGTGGCATTTGACATCTGCATATAGGGCTAGCTTTTTTTTCAAGGAGATGAGCTTGAGTTAAAATGGTATGTCCAATCCGAATCCTTGCTAATATCACTTCTTCTCTTCTAATTCTTCGGTATGCGGAGTGCCATTTATAGATTATTGGTTTTATTGGGTAAAGTTTTGTTTGTTTATGTGACGTATCCCATTTGTCTTGCCATAATTTATTATTTTATTTGAATTGTTTTATTTCGTGTAGATATGATTTGGATCAATTTGAAGGTGATGGGCTTTGTCCACTACTCTTCTGTGAACAATTAGTTCTATTTTGCGCGAACTTAGTTTTTATGCAGCTGGTCTATACACAAATTGATATTTTTTCCCATTACCGTTTTAAAAATAAGTAAAATTGAATGTGATACTTATAACATTGAAATTAATTACTGATTAGAAGTAAACATATCGAAAGTCAGAACTTTCATAAATTGATTTTTAACATTTTCAGTCATCAAGTACTTTAGAATTTTATGATGTTTATCTGTTACAAAATGTTGTGAACATATTCGATAGTTATTAAGTGATTCCAATGAGGTATTTTTAATTTTCAAAACGCAAAACCACATGCCACCCGACATTTAGCAAGTTATAATTGAAAGCCTTCCCAAATCTATTATTTACTTTAGGAAACCGATGAAACGAAAGTTTCGCATTATTTTTCGTATTAGCTACACAACCACAGACTCGACAGTAATACGTAAAAAATAAAATAAATAAAAACCAATTATTTAGTACAAACAAAAAAAAAATAAAAAAATATTTTCAAGTTCTAGTTCAGCAGTTTGATAGTGGTTGATAACAATCGCTATCAGCGAAATGGGATTTGGAAGCCTACGCCATTTTCCTACATTGCCCTATAGGCACGAGCAGAAAATGGGTTGAAAAAGCAGGTCCACAATTTTTAGTAACTGGTTTATTTTTCAACATCTGGGTTAATATTTTCGATTACCAGTTTTTTGTTTTTTCGGTTACCATTTTTTTTGTGCGGTTACCAGTTTTTAGTTTTTGGTTTTTCCTATTCTGTATTGGTAACGCTGATATTTACAGTTGTAAAATGTATTTAAAATTCAAACTTTCAAAATAGGTAAATAGGAGTAGTTAATTGAAGGCTGGGAAAACCGTAACCGAAATTAAAAGCCGAAACTGTAAATATTTATCGATTTCGGTTTCGGTTTTTGTTCCGATTATACCGTTTTTTTTTTTTTTTTTTTTTTTTTTTTTTTATATTTCGGTTCCAGTTTAATCAGTTTTTTCGGTTTTCCGTTTCGCTTTCGGATTTTCTACCCTTGTAATACTGACATTATGTTACTTTAAATCTTAATACTTTATTTTTTGCTTGTCTGTGCTAAAATGTTTACAGTGTTTATGAACGGAGTTGGACTCTTGAAATTTGAGTCTGAAGGCTGGTTAAAGTTGAAATAAAATTTCTGAGTAATTCCTGGTCCTTGCAGTTTCTCTAGCTCAAGGCTGAGGAACGGGGTGAGGCACTTTACACTAGTAAATTAAAAAAAAAAATTAAATGAGCAACGCTTTAAAAAAACTTAATCAATGCGAGATGAGAGGAAGATCGCGACTGATTTTCACAACTCCTTGTACTCTGAGTTTTTCTTACGTAATGAAGATAAGGAGTTATAATTTAGTAATATAAATTGAATAACAAATTTTCGTTTGAATTTCGTTCAAGAGTAAATTTTCAAGATTGTTAAAATTGCTAAATAATGAATTTCTTATTCTTGAACAATTTTCAACGCTATCTAAAAGAAACTAGAACGTAAAAATTTGAGGTTTCCCTGCCCCCAACTCCCTTCTAAAATTTAATACGCCGTAATAGCTTGGTTTTTTTGTTAAAAACTCAGCTAAAAATTCGATAATTTACTCTTTCGTTTATTGAAGTTGATATTGGAGGGTGTCCATGTCCATATCCACAGTTCAGCAGCGCTACATGCTTTACTCGTTATCGAAGGAAACGTCACTTAATCCATTTATTAGAGAGCCTGTCGACGTGTGGTCTGCAGCATAAATATGAATTTAATATTCACTCTGTGTTTCTGTCTTTCTCATTGTGATTTTATCGACTTTAATTTATATTCTATGTTCTACTTTCTTTCGTTGGAATAAACGTAGAGTTGACCTATCTTTCACTATGTTACACAAATGAATGAGATATCACATTTTTCATGAAATCGCGTATATCTCTAACATCGAGGGTACATCAACGAGCTCTCGTTCGAAATTACATCCGGCCCCGCGAATTGGTTAATTTAATCCATAGCACTTGAGGGAGTAATTTTTCTCATTTAAAGTGTCGCCGGTGGAACAGTAGTCGTCGAACAGCTGTAATGATAGTTCGAATTTTAATATAATGAACGGTATAGCGAGGAGTTTAGATATTTGCGGATTTTTGGTTTGGACGGCGCCCTTTTGACCGCGAGTCTTATCTAAAATACCCATTATAACGGCTCACGGATGATAACTTACCCTTTAAATAACGTCGTAAAATATAGCATTTCATAAATCCCTGGAAATTAATAACGACGATGTCCCGGCGTATGCAAAAACACCCTTTCGTCTTTTGTTAAACAACCTCAAAAGTTGCACAGCCGACGTTTATTTTTAATTTAAACGTGTACGTTGGTAACACGAAAAGTGCTACTAGTTCAACCCATATTTCGCGTATTTAGGATAAAGGTACAGCATTTAAATTCCGTTTACTCTTTGCTACGTATTCGTTTCCGTATCACGTAAACACGTCAATACCGGGGCGAGCGATTGTTGGAAATTTATCAAATTCGAACCCCCATCGACGTCGTATATCAGGGGCGAGAATTGAAAAAAAAAAAAGTTAAAGAACGAAGCTAATACGGATTAAGATAGCGTGAAATCGGCGTACAGTATCGAATAAGACTAATTGGTTGATACGTAGATAAAAAAGGAAAATTTTTATCGAAAGGTGTTTACCGTATTCGCTACCTACGCTGGCTGAAGTTTTCGCTTTTAAGTACAATCGTTGTTGTTGATTGGAGGGAAATTCATCGAGCGAAGTTTCCGTTAATTACTGCGCTTTAAAATCATTCGCGAAATTAAGCTTTTGAAATGGGACGTATAAGAGTGTGTTGTTTTTAACTATTGAACTACGAATACTTCTCGGAATTTTTTCTAGCTCGTGTAATATTTCGCGCCTACGCTGCAAGACATTTTTTTGATATACCGTTTTAAATTTACCACTAACTCGAAGACGTCCCTTCGTTATAATATAAATAAGGGCACTGCACTACGCGTGTAAGCGGGTACGTGCTTCGGTGTACGGCTGTATAAGTAATTAACGCAAACTTTTCTCATCTTTCTTCGCAGCATAACGGATCCGCGGGCTATTTTAAATGAAAAAGATTAACGAGATTTTGACTGATGTAATACGCAACGTTAAAAATAAGCAGTTCGCCGAAAAGAATCATTCACTCCCCGTCCACATAGTTAGGTATGGGAAGTTATCAAGTTGACATTATCATAAGTAATTAGGAATTTAACGTAAACTTCTCAAGATAAAAAGTTTCTCAGCCTTGCATCCGCTATCTGCTCAACTTTCCGGTGTTTTGAGTA
This sequence comes from Phenacoccus solenopsis, assembly GCA_009761765.1. NCBI lineage: Eukaryota > Metazoa > Arthropoda > Insecta > Hemiptera > Pseudococcidae > Phenacoccus > Phenacoccus solenopsis. The sequence goes on along the minus strand of VFXL01000292.1, from coordinate 79,218 downwards.
TTTTCAGTCAGATTCTTTCACCAACAGAAACGCCTTAGGATGGTGAAACGCGTGCACTTCTCTTGTCTTTGGAGAATACATAAATTTATATACGTGTTTTGTCATCGATAAAAATTTATATTTTTCTCTTTGAAAGAAAAGGCCTTGAATAAAAAATTCATTCGCTTTCGTCCCCTAGCTATTGCAGCTTATCTGATGTACGAAGCAGAGATTCGGGAAGGGAGGCTCGTATCTTAGCGTTTCAGACTATTTGTAAGCATATGGCTAATATTCATACTTTTTCTTTGTGCATAATACATACTATTCCTCACTCTGTAGTGCGAAGGTATGTGGATAAAAATCGCATAAATAGTCAAAGGTTGTTCTTGTTAACATCTTAGAGCAATGTTTTCAAATCTGAACATTCTTGTCTGAAAGTTATCGTATACGATGCACTAGGTGAATTTCCAGTACTATTTTTGAAATTAACGATCATTTGGAAGGGGGAGGTAAATGTGAACTTGTATTAAAGTAGGACAGTGGCGTAGCCAGAAGGGTTTTGGGGTTTAGATCCACCCAAAGTCCTCAAATTTCTGATTTTTACCGATTTTTTATTCAATCATCTCAAACAAATCAGAGAAATGGTAGAAATACATCGAAAAACTCGACAATTGATTTTTAAACTTTCCATATTTTACGAACCTTGTAAAAAGTAAATGGGACAAATTGCGTCGAAGGTGTTGACGTTGAGGTTACTATAGCCAGAAGATGTTTTCAACCTTTTTCAAAACTTTTTCGATTCATCTACCCTCCCCCTCCCCACATCAGATGTACTGCAACATGGGAAGCCCAGAAAGTGGGATTAAAATAGTGGAAAAAATTTTGTTGCGGTAAAAATGTACTTGAGAATATTTTTTGCTCTAATCTAAACTATAAAAATGAATTTTATTGCTTGTTTGAGATTTTGATGTGTTTTTTTTTTTAATGACATTCGAAAAATTGAGCTGACAAATGGCATAGCGATTTTTAAAAGTTTGTTATTCAAATTTTTTTTTTCTAATGATTACAAATGAGTGAAAATAAGTAGACTGTGTATGATATGTGCACATTCTAGAAAATGAATTTTATTGCTTGTTTGAGATTTTGATGTGTTTTTTTTTTTAATGACATTCGAAAAATTGAGCTGACAAATGGCATAGCGATTTTTAAAAAGTTTGTTATTCAAATTTTTTTTTTCTAATGATTACAAATGAGTGAAAATAAGTAGACTGTATTTTGTGTGTGAGGTTAGTTGGTGACCACAATATGACCTCTTGAATTTGGATCAAAATGGATTCAAAATGGCGGATTATCAAAATTTTGAGTAGAGCTTGAGGAGCCTCAAGTTGGTAAAAATGTAATTAATATGAATTCATATGGTTATTGGGGAGAAGTTGTATACTATATCCCGAATTCACTTCCATACATGATGTTGGAGGGGGGAAGGCGGGGTTATCAACCTAAAATAGTGGTGGGGTACAGGAGGGGTCGAAAATTTTTTATTGCTGTGTCATATGATAAAATGAGCCCAAAGTGACAAACGTATTTTGATTTAGCTTCCTCAGTGATTTTGGAGGGGAGTTAGAGATAAAAACGGCTTTTGGAGGGGAAATTGCTGCAGGAAATTTCATGAATCTTCCATATCTCATCACCAAATTGGCCTAGAATGGTCAAACTTTGTGTGTAGGATTAGTTTGTGACCAGAATATAACCTCTTAAATTTGAGTCAAAATGGATCCAAAATGTCGGATTATCAAGATCTGAAGATAATTTGAGCACCCTCAAATAGTTATAATTTGGGAAGTATGTGTTCACATGATTATTTCATGGCAAGAAATACTACATTTGTGCCAAATTCAACTTTTATAAGTGTTTTTGGAAAGGATGGTAGGGGTTTTCAGACTTGGTATTGGATGTGGCCTGTAGTGATGAACGGTTAAGCAAGGTTATTACTAAATCAAAACAAGCCCCAGTTAAAAACTCAGCTCCAGTAATGCGGCATGGCTGCTTACATTTTTTTTTTCTAATGATTACAAATGAGTGAAAATAAGTAGACTGTGTATGATATGTGCACATTCTAGCAGGAGGATTACAACATTATTTGCAAATCTGAACAAACCCCCATTAAAACTCAGCTCCAGTAATGCGGCATGGCTGCGTATTATTTTTAATCAACTCTGCCTTCGTTTTGATATTTGACTCCATTGGCTCATAACTGTAAAATCGTATAGGATGATAAAGGAAACGCCACCGTCCTCTGGAATATTCCGCTGAAAATATTCAAATTGCCAAAGGAACGAAAAAACTATTATCGAAGAAATTTTAAATGAAAAAATTTGGTATGCGCGAATTTATTACGGTTTGCGAAAAAAAGTAAAGGGTATTAAATTTCATCCATAAAAATGTAGAGGTATTCTGATTGTACGTGCGAACTTGAGTCGTAAAATGAAATTACTCCGTAGAGCTGGCAGAGGGACGAAAAAATGATGACAGTCGTACGCCATCTTTAAAACTGAAAATACACGTTCAACGTTTTATGGTTTTTGTAAACTCGCGGAAAAAGGTAGATTTTACCTGGAATCTACTTCAAATCTAAAAGCTTTTAACCAACAACTCGAAGAGCTATTTAAAATAAACCTTATCACCGTAAAGTTGAATACTTTTATACGGTGTAACGTTCGGTTGCAGATACAACCTATGTGCTAACTATACTATCCGCAGGTAAGCATTTATTGTGAATAATCCTTTTTTGCTTTTTCGCCGTGTAAATAGCCTCTGTATGGTCGACCACTGAATTACATTTTGGTTGGTCTTTTCCTTGCGGGTGGGGGGGAAGGTGGGACTGGAAGCAGAAAATTGTGGTAATTTTCGTTTTAAAATTACAGGGATTTTTACTGAACAATTTCTCTTCAAATCGTTTTTGTAAAGGAAAAATGCTGTAAAAATTAATAAAATTATGCTTTGCTGAGGAAAATATACATCGATTTTTTTCAAAAATTATTTTAATTGAGAAAAATTATCAATAAGGTTTTGTTTTTTGTGGTTTTTAGAGACACAGATTTTCCAATAATAAATTGATTTTTTTTTTTTCAAAAATTGGTCATGAGCAGAGAAAAAGTTCTCAAAAATACAAGCAGTATTCTGGAAAAATCCTTGTTCTTTGAATCAAAATTTACTATTCTTAAACGTGTGTCGAATTTAGAAAAATTCAGAAATGCTGACTCCCAAGAATCATTCTTTGTTCTTTAAAAACTATATTTTTTTTTAAATTATCGTGCCGTTTACAGCAACTTGGCTAGAAGCCCGGGATCGATTGAGGTTAGAGAAGTGGAAAGAGGCCGACTTCTTCAACGAATTGAAAATTTATTTGTAAATTACATTTCATATCTTTTCAAAAAAATGTAATTAATGAACATGAAGTAATTTAATATAAAATCAAGATATTGACTAGTAAACTTTATTTTTCATTTTTGGACAAAAAAAAAGTCAACCTACGAGCATAAAAAAGAATTAGTTTTTTAAAACTCGGAATTTTTCAAAAAATTTGAAAATTTTCAACTTTTATATATTGATCTGGAAGACTGAAAATTTTTGAACATATATCTATGGTCCTTTATGCATTTTTATCTATCATTATTAGAATTTTGTGAAATTATGTAACTTTCCAGTAAATTCTAAGAAAATTTTAAACCTTCTAGAAATCGTAAAAAATTGACTGCTAAATTTTATTTTTTATTTTTGAATAAAAAAACAATGAGTTTGAAATGCAAAAAAATTGGAATTTTTTAAAACTTGACTCGTTACAGTTTTTCCTCCGAGATGTGAAAACATTTGTAAAAAAAGCAACAACTACAGCTTGGCGAAACTTCTGAAGGACCAGCGTACCCACCACGAACAAATTACGTGCCATAAGAGATTCCGCGGCACCCTGGTATCTTCCACCAACGACAACAAGAAGAGAAAACGTCGTGATCACGCGACTCCGCCTAGGCCACACTTGCCTCACCCACGTTCACCTCCTCAACAGGCAGCCCTCTCCTCTTTGTCCTACCTGCCAAATTCCTCTCACTGTTGCTTATATCATACTTCATTACCCCTCCCACACCGGCCCTCGGGCCATCCTTAACAGTCCTACATCTCTCGCCGAAGTCCTCAACAACCACTCAACAATAATTTCCCTCCTCACCTTCCTCAAAAAAGCCAATCTTTTTCACTTAATCTAACCACTCTTAAATACCACGTGCCTCTGGCCTAAGCGGCAGCACACAGCACAAAACAAACAAAAAAAAAAAAGAGTTATGAAATTTTTAGACATCGATACGCTGACTTAGAAAGCTAAAAATTTTTTGAACATTTTTGCTGGGGTTCATTGACAAGTTTTTCACCAAGCTTTTCATCAATTTTCGAATAAAATTTGAAATAATTACAACTTGAAGAAAAATTAATGTTATCATACTTATAATTATATTTTAGTTGACTATTTGATAGTGGCAGATTTACATTGCTCCCATAGACAAAATTCAGGAATTTCAAATTTTAACATTTTCTATCATATTTCAGCTTTAGGTTTATCTGTGTGGTACAAATACCACTATACATTTTGACCATTAATAGTCCATTGTGGACAAAACTTTTCGATGCAGGTGCAAGTGGCAAGATTGTGGTTGTGTTGTGTTATGTATGGGAGAAGGGTTGATGAAAAAAATTCGTATCAATTGTATTCTCGCGAATCCAAGACTGATTTTTGTAATTTATGTTTAGTGAATCCTTCGTAACCAGGGATGTATCCAGAAATAGAATAATTTAGCGGCCTGCCGAGAAATCCCATGTTTAACAGCCCTCTTAGTATTAATCGACCCATTTTTTTCTCACATTTTTCAAATTATGGATTTATGGAATTTCTTTTGTTTTTTTTTTCCATCAAAGTTTAGAAATTAAAGTGGCCCAATTTTTATGTTATCAGCCCAAATACATTGCGGCTCACCGAGATTTTCTCGGTGACTCGCCTGCTGGATCCGGGCCTGTTCATAACTGGCTGATTATCACGAAGGAGAAAGTCTCTCGAGTATATAATTATATCAGCATTGAATTACTTTGATGATCCCACACTGCAGCCCAACTCGTATAAAAATTATTGTACCATTTTATGAGGTAATTTTTCATTCGATATTACGCTTTGTATAATTTTGAAGAAAATTAATATCCTTGAAGGTGAGAATTAATGAACTTTTACATATATCAGATACCCTTCAATAAATTTATCTCATCAGGTAATTTTTTTTCGATTGAAAAACTCGAAAAAAATTACAATCCTTTTTTCTCTTTCATTGAAAACCCCAAGTAAATTTTCAATCAAATTCTCCACGTATGTTTCCAAAATTCGAAAATTTTTTCCATCGAAAATATTTTATTAAAAATCATCGTCAAGGCAATAACGAGTACGAAAAGAAAGAACAACGTAATTTCGCCCGTTTCTATGCGATAAGATTTTAAAGCGACTTATTTCACGCCCAAAGTATGTTTAAGAAATGAGCCAAATCCTATAAAAAACGCGCATAAAAAACACGCGCTAGAAAATTACATCGTATTTGAGCATAGTTACTGGTCCGTTGTGATTTCGAGCCGAAAAAAAAACGTATTCCACGTGAAGGGAAAGTTTGCTATTTCGATTGAATATTCAAGATTTCTATGCTTATTGGAACTTCTGTGTACTTGGTAATGAAAAACTTGAAAGCGAGTGGGTTGACCGGATCACCTGTTGGCATAAAATGTTTATTCGAGGTTGGTCGCATGTATCACAGAATAGTGTATATAAAATTGGGATTCTTATCCAGGTACTATTAACAATAGCTCTTTGTTACTTGGTCAATGGTTATCTGCGGATAAAGTATTAGCGAAAAAGCTGATGCGGATGATTTGGAAAGGTGAGTTATAAACGAGTAAATGCCATCGTTGATGTAGACTCGTGCGCTTATCTGTACATATGATAAGCTGTTCGTGTAACTGTACGTCGGTACGAATTTGTTCGAGATACCGACGATTTATTTTTTACGTCGTAGTATATAAGGAAAGATAGTCTTTTTCAGGAAAAGATTAAATTTCTTTTAAATAGTCAGCATACCTACGTTTTTTCTCCGGTGAGCTTTTCCACTATTTATGCTTTCTTGAAAATAACAGCGTAGGAGTTTTTTTTTATTATTATTTTATTTCGAATAAATTTTTATAATATTAGTTTTAATGAATCGCTTTTCTAAAAAAAAAAAAAAAAAAAAAAAATGGTTTCCACATTTCGTATTATTTTGGAATTTCTGTTCAAGTTCGAATAATTTAGCCCTTTATAAAAATTTAATAGAAATATTTTCAAGGGAAAACGTGTAAATAAATATATTTATATGAAAAAATACGTAAAGGCTGATCTAAATTGGTTTGACGTTATAGTAGGCAACAGAAATTTTAAACACCGGTGATCTATTCATTGATCATGTATATTTATCATTACTGGAAACTTTTTACGAATTTTTATCCCTTTTCAAATTTATTCGTGCACACTTGCATTTAAACCCTAGATTTGGATTCATATTATCCTTATTATATGTATATTCCGCCTCAATAAGCGTTGAGATAAAATATAATTTACGAAAATAAGCATTATTTATTTTTATGGCCCGTTTTCGTGAAAATTTGAATTTATCGACTGGGGCGTAGATTTGGGGTTATAATTCGTGAAATGTTGGTATTTTTAGTATTTTTTTTTTTTTTTTTTTTTTTTTTTATGTGCCATGTACAGCAACAATGGCTAGAGGCACAGCAACAATCTAGATTTTACTTGTTAATCCTGTGGACTTTAGAAAAAGGAATAATTTATCAATTTGTGCCTGATCATCTGATAGAATGTCCTTTAAAGTATTAGACTTAAGATATTTGGACCGGTGAGATTGATAAAGAAGTCATATAGTAGAAAATTTCAAAGTGATTATTTTCGAAGCAAATGAGCAATGTTATAGTAAAAATTATAAGAATTCTTTGCGTAATTTTCTAATCACTGAATTAATTCCAGATGCGATTACATACACATATATAGGTACATTACGTCTCAGCTTTATAAAAAATATTGATTTTATTCAAAATTATGCCAAGCGTGTTATTACTGAATAAATAATTCAACTTGAAAAATAATTTGAAAATTAAGGATTAATTTTATGCAAAAATAAGTAAATTCAACTAAATTAGTACTGAGTGTTCTCTTTCGTTATAAACACCTTCGTAACGAAAGTTAGGCAATTCATCAGACACTAATATATAGTGTGGTTTGTTTACTCCAAACATTAAAGGAGGCGAAATAAATCCGTTTGAAAAATATTTCTCTATTATTATAATGATTAATTTCAAAATGTTAATCTCGTCACTTATGATAGATAGATGAATGTCGTTAACACCAATGTAATATCATTGCATAAAACAAATTGGAGTTGTGCATGTGGAGATAAAAAATTTTGAAATTAATCGTTATCATGATAGAAAAGTATATATCAAACTGATTCATTTCAACGCCTTCAACTTTTTGAGTATGTAAACCACCATACATTTTTATCTCATGAATGGCCGAATTAATCGTAAGAAGGAAGTTGCATCGAAACGGAACACTCAATATAGAAACAACAAATTCAAATTTACGAAGTACGAATAATGTGCTCGACTCGGTACTACGCTATGCCGTCAACGATATCGAGTACGGGTTTAAGAGAAGAAAAATTAGCTCGAAATCTGTAATCGGGGATTTACTTTAAAGTATGTTAACTTTCTTCGGTATGTTTTTTTTTTCGCATGCACGACGCCATTACGTTGGATAATGTTATACCTTGGGGGGCTTATCGTTGGCGTTTCGACGATAAGCCTTTTCCTAGGGCACTTGTTGCGGATTGCGAAAAATTAAAATTCAACCGGATTCTTTTTTTCAAATTTACCGCTGTCGACGTTATCCACGGATCGTATTCGAAGGGACGGCGTGACAGAATTTTAAATATAAAATCGATTTTTATTGTAGCCGTGTCAGCTCGCGGAAGGTTAAATAAGAAAATAATGTTTTTTAAAAGCTGCGTTGCGAGTCACCAAGTTGATATGAATAAGTTGGTGTATAGTTGGACGTGTCGTCTCGTAGTGAAGATATTATTAAATTTATTCTTCGACCTTTTCAACCGATAAGTAATCGACGTCTGTTTCAGAAACGTTTTCGTACATCGATTGCAAAATAATCATATTATACTGCGGGGTGAGGTAGGCTAATCGTTATTCCCTCAACGTTTGGTTGCCTTTGCCTACCATTTTAATTCAATTACTTATCTAACTAAAGACTTCGAAAGAATATAAAATAGGGTTTAATTAGCAATCGCTTCATTTTACGATGTAAGTGGCTCGAACGATTTCACCTTAATTAAGTAATTTGTTTTCTCACGTTCCTAAGATGTCCATATCGATGAGTATGATTCGATGGAGTTTTTTTTTCTTTCGAATGAAAAATTCATCTACGTAGTTATCAAACAAATATTTTCCAATTGTTATACCTACGTATGTCGAGAAATCCTTGAAATCTTATTTGCGGCGAAACAAGAAGAGCTTAAATTTATAGCATGATGGTGTATGCTACATGTACAGTATACACGTAATCGGCTTATATCTTAGCGTCGATGTAAATGCTCGTTATGGAGGAAAAAAAATTTCATCGAACTCAACATTCACCTTCGCCAAAAAGCGTGGGTACAGGAATGAAACTTTCGCGAAAATAATCGATATTGCCTCGTGTGAAGAGCTTGTTTCTCGAAGTATCATAATTGTTCTAAACAATTTGTTAATGAGTCGCTACAACGTAGAATTACATTTGCGCCCAAGGTACACGTATGCGGCATCACCTACGTCGTTCGTCCCAATTACCGTAATTTTGCTTGTCTCGACTCGAAGTTGAAACAAATAAGTCGTGTAGTTTTAATGAATATCACTGGAAACCCGCCGAGGTTGATATTATTTCGTTTTCTCGCCCTGAAATCTATTCTGAAAAGGAAAAATTTCTGAAGTCAAACGGTGAAATGTAACGACGAGAAAATCATCGCAGAAGATGAAACGCGTTGATGAAGCCAGGGTCGACAAGAGTTATATAATTGAATCCGGGGCTGGATTGATTTTTTCAGCTTTCTGTGAATGTTGTAAAACATAATTCGAGCAGATAGTGTAAAAAATAAAAAATTTCTTTGATGTACTATTTCGTTTTTGATTTATTTCATATTTTTAAGCGTTTTTTAATTTTTGAACAATTCTTTATTTTTTAATTCATGTTTTTTTTTACATTTTTTCATTTTTTTGTGTTTCATATGTTTTTTTTATTTTTTATTAATTTATTCATTCTTAAACTAATTAAATCATTTTTTTGTACATTTTCAATTTTTATAAAATTTTTGATTTTTGAACGGTTTTTAATTTTTAATTTCTAATTTCAAAATTTTTTAATGATTGTGTTAATCATGTCCTTTTTTGGACATTTTTGTCTGTTTGTTATTTTTTGAATATTTTTTTAAATTCCAGAAGTTTATTTGTTTTTTACTGGTGGACATTTTTGAATTTTAGAATAATTTTTCATCCATAGAAAAATAAGTTTTTTCTGACATTTTAAATTTTTTCTCGCTTTTTAGCTGAGTTTTTAACGAAACGATAGACAGCCTACCTGACTTGGGAAGGGTCAGGGGAGGGGGAGGTCTTCAAATCTTTGCGTTTCAGACCATTTGTAATCATCTGACAAATGTCCAACTTTTTGGTATATATATATTTTTTCCCCACGCGTAGCGCCGGCGAGTATTCATAAAATTCGCTCAAAATTTGGTGAGGAACTCTTCTTGAAAATGCGCAGAAGTGCTTTTTTTGTTTTTTCGAAAATTTCAAAATGGCGGATCACTCAAATTTTGAGGGGGTGGAGAAGAGGCAAATAGCTCAAATTTTTCGTTTTTGATCTCATATGAAAGAGTGAGTCACGGACACCAACATATTTAAATTTCAGCTTCCTAAGTGCATTTTGAGGAGTTAGCAAAAACCTGTTTTTGAGGAAATTGCGTTTTTGTGTCACTCACCTTGCGCAGGCGGGTGTGGATAAAATTCGCTCAAAATTCGGTGAGGAACTCTTCTTGAAATACGCAAAAATAGTTTTTTTTGTTTTTTCGATAAATTTCAAAATGGCGGATCACTCAAATTTTGAGGGGGGCTGGAGAAGGGGCAAATAGCTCAAATTTTTCGTTTTTGATTTCATATGAAAGAGTGAGTCACGGATACTAACATATCCAAATTTCAGCTTCTAAGTGCATATTGAGAGGAGTTAGATCAAAAAACGGCTTTTTGAGGAAGTTTTGAGTCATGAAATTTCAATCTTTCCATATCTCCCCACCAAATCAAGTTAAAGAGGTCAAATTTTGTGTGTGAGGTTAGTTGGTGACCAAATATGACCTCTTGAATTTGGATCAAAATGGATTCAAAATGGCGGATTATCAAAATTTTGAGTAGAGCTTGAGGAGCCTCAAGTTGGTAAAAATGTAATTAATATGAATTCATGGTTATTGGGGATAAGTTGTATACTATATCCCCAATTCACTTCCATACATGATGTTGGAGGGGGTAAGGCGGGGTTGTCATCCTAAAATAGTGGTGGGCTTTTGGACGGGAAATTGCTGCAGGAAATTTCATGAATCTTCCATATCTCATCACCAAATCGGCCTAGAATGGTCAAACTTTGTGTGTAGGATTAGTTTGTGACCAGAATATAACCTTAAATTTGAGTCAAAATGGATCCAAAATGGCGGATTATCAAATTTGAAGATAATTTGAGGACCCTCAAATAGTTATAATTTGAGAAATATGTGTTCGCATGATTATTTCATGGCAAGAAATACTACATTTGTGCCAAATTCAATTCTTAATTTTTAATTTCAAAATTTTTAATGATTATGTTGATCATGTCCTTTTTTGGACATTTTTGTCTGTTTTTTATTTTTTGAATATTTTTTTAAATTCCAGAAGTTTATTTGTTTTTTATTGGTGGACATTTTTGAATTTTAAAATAATTTTTCATCCATAGAAAAATAAGTTTTTTCTGACATTTTAAATTTTTTCTCGTTTTTTTTTTTTTTTTTTTTTTTATAATTTGTTACAGTGGCGTCTATAACTACCACGGTTTTTACGCTACTCTCACGGGAAAGTTAAGTTTAGATGAGATGGAAAAGGTTGTTTTTTTTGAGGAAGGTGAGGACCGCGTGGATGTACGAAAGATCGTCAGTAATGGGGGTAGGACAGTTAAGAACTTTCAAGAGTATCGAATATCTCGAAAGGAAGGGCACTCATGGAGTAAATGTGCAATGAATCTCGTTCTGTTGAATTTTTTTTCATTTTTGATTTTTTTCAAATTTTTGAATATTTTTGATTTTTATAAATTTTTTGTTTTTGAAATTTTTTTCATTTTAAATATTTTTGATGTTTAAATATTCTTCATTCTTCGTATTTTGGATCGTTTTTTAATTTTCAAACTTTTTTTCTCATTTTTGAACAGTTTTTCATTTTTAGATTAATCAAGTCTCTTTTTGGGCATTTTCTAGCTATGGCTTTTTGTTAATTTTTAGTTTTTGCATTTTTTAATTTTAAATCTCAGTTCTGTTTCATTGACCGACATTTTTGATTTAAAAAAAAATTTTCATTGTAACGGTAATTGGGCCTTTTTCGAATTTTTGAGTTTTTGAACAAATATTTCATTTCGAGACTAGAAATCATAGTTTTTAGATGATTCTTTATTTTTTACTTGTTTTTTGAATTTTTCTCCAATTTTCTTTTTTTTTCAAACAATTTTTAATTCTTGATATTTTTCTCATTTTTGTTAATTTTCATTTTGGAATATACATAATTATAATATTTTTTTGTTAATGTTTATGATCTAGAACACTTAGAAAAAATAACAATCCATTCTACAATTTCTCAAAAGGCACGTATCGTTACTCCAAAATTTATTTCTCATACTATTTCATGTTTCTGGCCTTGTAGTGGTACACGAGTTTTGATAGGTTCTTTACTTCATCGAAAATTGTGATGTAATTTAATCCATTAAATTTACATATAATAGAAATTATATATATGTTTCTCGCTCCTAAATGAATTGAAAATGCAAATAATGAAAGCAAAGGCTTCTTCTGGTGAGAAGTGATTTCAGCCTATTGTTTTGCTTTACTTGGCTCGTTTAGTGAAGAAAAAATAATGATTAATTTCTATTTCATTTCCATATTTAATTTGAATTTTTGAAATGACGCAACTGTTTGAAACTTCGTGAAAGTTTTAATGAGATTAATTCGTCTCTTCTGAAAAATTTTATTTTTAAATAAGTACAAAAAATTACAATATTAAGTATTTTACTTCCGGCATTTCTTTGTGGTGAACATTTTCTTTGGAGATTACTGCCTAGTGCCTACCGGTCCTAATCGTAAGCGTTACCTACGGTGATCTGTTTTTAAAATAGCAGTAATTTTAATTCTTATAACATGCTTATCACTCTCATTGTGAAATAATCAACTAAATCAACGTCATTTTCCTTTCTCGACGAATAAATTAAAAAAAAGAAAAATCGAAAAACCTAAATTAATGTAAAAAAGCTATGAATAACTTGAAGAAATATCGACCCTCAAATGAATTTAAAACGATCAAAGGCTTAATCAAAGACTATTCTTAACGAAAATTCTACTCTTTTTAATTCGTTCGTATTGTCGGAAGCCTCGAATTTCTTCTCTCGAAAGTCAAATGATGCTAATTTAAAACCGGCATAGTTTTCTTTTTTCTTCGCGCAATTGCGCATAAAGCTTCGAATTGAAAGGATCAAACTTTCAACATTATTTCTTTTCTGTTTCTGCTGCCTTGAAAATCATCAGAAGAGTCTTAAATCATCGACTAAATTTCACTCGATGAAAATTTACGTTCTAATCCACTAGGGATGAAAAATTACCGCGCGTGAAACGTATAAAATTATTAATTCGCGCGCAAAAAAAGCGATATTGAATCAAGTCGTGTGTTCTATGTTGATAAAGGTTCCATTTTTATAGTTATTTAATCAACGGGCCGCGTAAATAAATGTGGAAAATTATACGCATTTAGTGGATTTTTTTCATTAACTCGTCGAATGATTTATGCCGCGATGCCGGAGTTAAACAAACAAGGAAAAAGAATGATTTTTACCAGCCAAATTTATACTCGGTTTATTGATGAAAGACCTAATGAAATAAAGCACTTGATTCTGAATTGAATTTTTTCATGTACGTAATGAATGATAGAAAAAGCCTTCAGCGTAACGTTTGTTCTGCCTTTCGATTTGTAAACATAGCGAGTAGAGGAATTCAGATCTGTGAATTTTTATTTAAACCTTATATTTGATTATTTTCGGTCTCATTTTTATACGTCGATGTTCTACTTTTTTCTTTCACGATTTAGAGGGTATTTTCCGATACTATAGAGGATGCGTATGGGATGGAAGTGTTGAAGTGGGAATAGTATTGATCAAATTTAAAGTTGGCATTACCAACAACGAAATTTAACATATAATTTTTTTGATAAATATTAGGTACCATGAATGTTCTTCGTTATAAATTTTTTTTTGTAAAGTAAAATTTGAATTGTGAATATAATTCGGCCGAATAAATATTTCAAAAAATTGTTATATATTTTTTTTTTTTTTTTTTGGTTTCTGATTTCTCATCTGTTTATAATTATTATTAGATCGATCAAAAATTGCAAAACTTTCACTCTTTTTCTTTATATGTGCTGTGAGCTGAAACTCAGTTCAGAGGCATGGGCATGATAAGGTTAGATTTTAGGGAAGAGGTCACATTTCTTAAAGGGGATGACTTTGTTTGAGTTGCAGAGGTTGATTCGTGGGAACTTCGCAAAAACTTGGCTCTTGGGACCTTAATTAGGCGCAAAAAATTTCTTCAAAAAATGCTCAAATTGTTCTGATATTCCGTGATCCTAATGGTTACTACTGTACATCTAAATTCAATAATATAATTTTTAATTTTTTAATTTCTAATATCTTTAGAGATTAGAACACAAAATTATTAATTGCTCAATATTTTTTCTGTGAAATTAAAAATTTTGAAAAATATTCCAATATAATTATATTTGTTAAATTTTGACATCCAAGAAAGATGGAGATGATTTTTAATTTTTTACACATGTATTAACACGGTCTTAAGATATTAAGAACATAATTATATAAATTTAATTTTAAAAAATAAATATTACATTATTCAAATCTAACTATAATTTTAAGAATTTATTTTATTTTTATTCAATTATTTTAATTTAAAATATATTATTTTTAATATAAATAATAATTCAATTTTTATTTCAAATTTGTTATAGTCATTTCTTTTTATTTATTTCATGTTTTTATACGATCATTAGAGTTACAAAACGCGACTTTTCACCTAGTTACAATCAAATCAAAAAAAATTTTTTTTTAACTTTTTGATAATTATCTTTCATACATGAATGAAAGAATGACAACAACAACAACAACAATAATAATAATAATAATAATAATAAGAACTTTTAAATGTTACGAAAGAATATAATTTTTAAAAATGTTCACAGAATGACTGATTACAAAAAAAGTAGCTCTCACTATAATATCATTGAATATTTCAAAAACTAAAAGAAATAGAGCCTTCGAATATTCTTGAAAGAGAAAGTTTTCTTATTTACATAATGAAAAATTATCATATATACATTTTTTTTTTTTTTTTTTTTTTGAGAAAATTCAAAGATAAATAAAAATTTCACTCGACTTTTTGACAATATTTCTCAAATTTGTCTTCAATTTTTCTCCTTTATAATTATTAATTTATTCCATTCTTGGCCTCCATTTACTCGCCAAACGTTTGTTTTCTATTTAAAGCCAAGAAAAAATTTTCATCTCTTTTCTAAAGAAAGTTATCCAGTAGAATGCAATAAATTTCATGGTTTGAATTACGCTGAAAAAAAAAGAAAATTATTTTTCTCATTCCTCCGCTACGGAGCGTTTTAGGATGGGAATGCAACCATCATAACGCCGTTGTGCTATGGATAGTCATCATATTCTCACTCTCATTTAAGTCGTCCACTTCCGGTACATCCTGTATGCATATGAGTTACTTTCATTTTGCTGAAAATCCATTTCACGAGCTATTTTTTCGCTTTAAATATAAATCAAAAATATATATTGAAAATTTGTTCAACTTTCGCTTTTAATGTAAATTCGACGATCGATTTTCGAACTCATTTTTTTTTGGCACATTTACATTTTATGAGTGTTTATACATCCCACGAGGATGCCGGGATTGCCTATATGATAAATGTTCTCATTTTAAACACCCTTTTTATGTGTTTGTTTATACGATGGTGTTTTTTTTTTCGATTAAAAAAATACTAATATGTATTTTTCCCAGTAATTCATATTTCACGAGGAAGTCGAGTAAAATATGCGAATTCTAATTTGGAAAATTTTTCTCATTTTTTTCAGACAGCAATTTCGTTCTCGGAAACGCTCAGGTGCCGTCGTTGTATCCGATAGTGTATTGTTCGGATGGTTTTTGCGAATTAACCGGGTATGCAAGAGCTCAAATCATGCAGAAAGGATGCGCTTGTAAATTCCTTTACGGACTGGAGACCAATGAAGAGCACATCATGCAAATCGAACAAGCCCTCGAATACAAGCACGAGCTGAAATTGGAAGTTTTATTTTATAAAAAAAATGGTAAGCGAGATATTCACTTCCGCGTAACGTTGTTTAAAAAGGGAATAAAAAATCATACTTTTTTGTATTCCGACTCGCTAAAAAGCGTCGCGTCGGCGGTGAAAGATTATTCAATAAATTTCAGGTTTTTGTTTCGGCTGACAAGTTTTAGCAGGTTTACGTTTTGCAGATGCGGTACCCGCGGTGATGTTTTTGCTTTTTCCATATCAAACGAGAGTTATTTTTCGCCGTGTAATATATGAGTTATGGAATGTATTATACAATCAACTTTCACGATGATATATTATCGCGTATTTCGTGCGCGTTTTTTTTCGCCTGTGTCAGACGTGCGTACCGTATAGTAGTGTACTTTATGAGGTTACCTCATTCGAACGAAGGAAATATATAAGATAGAGAGCAAACATTGATACGGGTATTGAATTTTGCTCGCTGAGTGAAGTTTTTTGAACTTGTTCGGCTGTGTTGCGTATCTTTTTTTTTTCATTTTATAACAAAATTACGATATTTATTTCGCATATTTCTGAAAATGATTCTCAAATTGGAAATGGGCTTGATTTCCGCCATATTAATTTTAATTTTCATTTCAGGGACTTTCGAAATATTTTTAGTTTAGCGCTGTAATTCAAGAAATTACCTAATGTAAATAATTCTGAGTGCGAAGAATTATCTTTTTACCAATCTTCTCTACAAATTCGTGAAATATTTATAATTTTTTATTAGTTCTAATTTTTTTTTTTCAATTTTTTATTTCTTCTTGAAGATTTTTCATTACCTTACTTTATGTGCATACTACATATACGTAGAAAAATAATATATATATAACTCCTTCTATAAGAATACATACAAAATATGCCCTTGTGGAGCCATCAGCGAGATAACAGTAGATAACAGATTGACCAGACGAAAACAATAGTATCAATTTTAACAACCCTATCACTTACTTTGTTAGCTACGATACCCGAGTCTTGACTGCAATTAAAATATACAAGGTGTTTCGCATTAACTCATGCCGCCCCCCCCCTCCCAACAAATAATGATACGAATGTTGTCGGTCATGATTTAGCAGGGTGGAAGTTCAACTACTTTGAAATGTTTCTGATAGAAATATCGGGGTTTATGTGAAAACCCATAGAACTTTTCCTTCCTTTCAAGCTGAGAAATTTGTCAATGATAGTATCCTTTCCAAGAATTCTCAGCATATTTGAAAAATTCAGATAAAAAAATTAATATTGATTAATTTTCACGAGGATAGTGAAATTTGAAGAAAATTGTCCTGATATATTAGTCTAATATCTATTGATGTACGCAATGCTACATGCGGTCTCATGAACTTTCAAAACTGAGATTTTTTCATGTTGCTGAGGGTCATGTTTTTGGCAACAGTTCTTCCATCGCTGCTTTGCTTTTCCAAAAAAAAAAAAAAAAAAAACATAAGTAGGCATGCCGCATTGCTGGAGCTGAGTTTTTAATTGGGGCTTGTTCAGGTTCGCGAATCATATTGCTAACCCCTTCATGTTTACCCAAACCACGTAAGAAGCTAAATTTAGAACAAATGTAGCAGTTTCGGATTGACAGCCGAGGAATTCCAGTGGGCCCGCTTGGGATAAGGCTCCAAAAAAGAATCAGTTTTTATGCAGATTCTTTGAAATTTTCATCTGATATTTTTTTCTTTTTTTCACGTTTTTCAGTATTGCCCATTAAAAAATTGGGCCCGGCCAAATTTTACGGGCCCTCAAAAAAATTTGGGTCTAGTGCAAATGCACCCTTTGCACCCCCCTCTCGCCGTCTGTGCCCCTCCTTCCCTCTTTCAACATCATGTACATATATAGGTGAATTGAAAATATGTATCACTATATACATCTTATCACTAATAATCATATGAGTATATAAATTAGAAATTTTATTACTTAAAACTTCCTCAAAAATCCGTTTTTTGCTCCAACTCCCCTCCAAATGCACGTATGAATCTGAAATTTGAATATATATGAGCGTATATTTCTCATCACAACCACTTGAGGCTCCTCCACTTATCTTCAGATTGTGAAGATTCGCCATTTTGGATCCATTTTGTCCCAAATTCAAGAGGTTATATTAGATTCACGAAATTACCTGCAGCGATTTTCCCTCTATTAAAAAAAGTTGTTTGCTCTAACTCCCCTTTATATTCATTTGGGAAGCTAAAATCAGAATAGGTTAGTCACCTAGGTTCATTTTATCATATGATACCACAATAAAAAATTTTCGACCTCTCATGTACCCCCACCACATTTTGAGACCGATAACCCCCCTCCTTATCCCTTCCAATATTATTTGTGAAGGTGAATTTGAAATATAGTATGTTTTTTATGCCCAATAATCATGTAAGTTCGTATTGATTACATTTTCACTAATTTCAGGCTCCTCAAGCTCCACTCAAATTTTGATAATCCGCCATTTTGAATCTATTTTGACCCAAATTTTAGAGGTCATATTCTGGTCACTAGCTAAACTTATATACAAAGTTTAATTTTTCTAAATTGATTTGGTGAGGATATATGGAAAATTCCAGAAATTTTATTGCTCAAAACTTCCTCAAAAAGCCGTTTTTTGCTCTAACTCCTCTCCAAATGCATGTATGAAGCTGAAATTTAAGTATGTTGGTGTCCGTAACTCACTCTTTCATATAAGATCAGAAACCAAAAATTTGAGCTATTTGCCCTTCTCCATCTCTTCTCAAAATTTGAGTTATCCGCCATTTTGAGGTATATCGAAAAAACAAAAAAAGTATTTTTTTTTCATTTTTAAGAGGAGTTCTCACCATGTTTTGAGCCTAGTGGGCGAAGAAAAAAATGTACATGCATACAATTTATTATAATATAGTACCAAAAAGTTGAACATTTGCCAGATGATTACAAATGGTCTGAAACACAAAGATTTGAATACACCATCCCCTAACCCCCTTCCTATATTAGGTAGACTATAATACCTGTGTTTTTTAAGTTAAAAACTCAGCAAAAAAAAATCCATCGAATTAAGTTGTATCTATGCATTGAAGACACCTTTACATTCTATTATGGTTCATATAACCGTTCTTGATCGCTAAAAGTTGCCTAATTACTTAATTGAAGGGACATTGGTTATCCAAAACACCTTGCATAATACAGTAAAATCCCGTTATAACGTTTTTCTGGGACTGACTTGAAATTACGTTATTAGCGGGAAAACGTTATTTGCGGGAATGTCTTTTTTTTTTTCATAAAATAAACATACACAATTGTAGTAATATCATGGGTGCACGTCCACATTCAGCCATTAAAACTTATTATGATTCTTACGTTAGTGATGTAAAAAAATCTTGATTAGCATTAATTAATGCATATTAATTAATTAAATAGCATGCAAAAATATTTCATGAGATTTAATCGACAGAAATGGATGATTTTTGAATGTATTGTTGATTAAAGTCTGCCTAAAATCATCAAGGGGTGTTTTTCAAATTCCATGTTCTAAAGTGAAATGATTAAGTCGCAGAAATTGTTATCATGTTACAGCGGAATCTTATTTTCATAACAGTTTATGCAAAAATAGCAATAAGAATCGATACCGTTATTTGTAGCTACAGAAAAGTATTATGAAACTAGTTATTTTCCGCAAATAACAGGTTCAAAAATCTTATAACGGGGTAAAAACGCGCTTGGGACTAAAAAAATTTGATATAAGCGGGAATTCGTTAAACCGAGGAAACGTTATACACTGGAAAATTTGTACGTAGTTATATGGAAGTGTTCAAGGGACCAGAGAAATTGGACCTTGAAAACGGGAATTCGTTATATGCGGGAACGTTATAACGAGATTCTACTGTATTTTTAAATCGCATAACGTCGAGTATAATTAATCCGCTCGATTTTCTCGCTGCGATCGGTGGTAGAACTAGCTTGTCGATATTCGCATACAACCAGCTAATTATTTACTTGGCTGGCGTGTAAATCGTATTCGCGAGTTGGCCTAATTCCTTTGGAGTGTTGTGATAATAATAAGCTAAATACGCTGTGTTTGCATAAAACCATGTAATACGCTACCATATAGCTAAGCTATGTCAATGCGTAGACAAAACCCAAGAAACTAGTGTTTGTAGAGATTGAAACTTGATTCAGCTTTGTCTACGTGTAGAGTAATTTACGCTACGACTGCGACACTTTCCATAATAATACGTTATTCGAAAGGGCGCGAGTTATATTTAATGAATTTGCTCCGTTCTTGTCTCTCATATGGGTACAGAGTGTAAGTGTATTGAAAGATGGATATATTAAGGTGAGCATAACTCGATGTAAGACGACTTTTCGAAACGCCTTGTTCGTTTGGTGTTTGATAAAGGACAAGCGTAGAGGCGTCTTTGTTACGCCGAAACAAAGGTAATTTTCGGCTCTCTACGATTCCGTTATAAGCGATTTCACTTTTATTTGATATCATAGCAGATAGAATGAATGGAGAAAGTTTCCGTATAGAATAGGTACGCGGAGATAAATTTATTGTAAATAAAGAGATCCTTACGGCTGGATTATTTCCAAAAATACTCCACTATCGCGGAACACAGTCATCGTGTAATTCGATGTAACAGATTTGATAAACGGTAATACGAGCACGATGATATAGAAGTCTCGGGACAATTTTTTTTTTCCACCGGTCGCGTTATTTCGTTATATGTGGCCGCCTTTCGATACTATGACGCGTTAATTTATTGGATTCTCGCTTTATTGTTATTTTTACTCGAACGGTGTAGAGTTTCCGTATGTGAACGGTTCCTTTTTCATTACGTGGCCGCTTCGAACATAAATGATGACTGATTTCGGTGTAGGCGGCTAACTTAGTATAGGAAAAGTTGTTAAAATGGAAAAAATTTTCACGGCGAGCTAGAAACTTTTTGTTCTTTTCACGCACGTGCGATGGCGAATTCGTGTTCGGAAATTCACGGCTGTGGATGACTCGAAAGGTACCAAATTTACCGCCAACGGAGCCGCCGTTTATAAAAATGTAATCACGGTTGTCGTTGTACAGCCGATTCGGCCCGATATTGCTGACTTACTGCGACTGCCAACTGTTCGCGTTATCGGTATGAATATTAATGTTGAAAGCAGGTAATTTTGTAAAATCGATTTTTCCAATTTCCACCGCAATATTAACGAGAAAAAGTCTTTGTTTTCGAATTCTCGCCGCTTTTAAATTGCTAATTGTAATTAACTTTGATGAAGTAAGCGTTTCGACTTGGGAGCACGCCTTCGTCTAATTGTTTCCAGCTTCCGCGCGTTCTTTACTTCCGCCTTATGCCCGTAATGTCGGCGTGACGGATACCCCAATGCCACGATGGGGAAAAATTTTTCAAACCGAGCATAACCATCTACCACCTTTAGATTAGCTTTCGGTTTTTTCAAAGGGCGAATAATAAAATCGTTAACGCCTACTTGGCCCTTTAAACAGCGCCAAATAATAGCTCGTCGAGCGGTTTAGTTCCGTTTTTCGAGCTACATTTGAAATTTCTTTGCTATTTTCGAAACATCCGCCTTTTCACGTCGCCCAAATTAAAATGAGCGAGGTTTAAATTATACGCTCAAATTGAAACCTGCTACGAGCCTGGACGCAAATCGCTGCAAATATTAGTAGCATTTTTAACGCGTATACGCCAACTAGGTATACGTATTTACTTTACCGGGTATACCTTTTCTGCGTAACAGGGACAAGAATAGAATATCATACTTCATAATGCTGTGATGGTGAATAAAGCTCATTCGACGATGTGAAATTTGAACCTTTTTACAAATCTATTTCTACGATGTAGTCACCAGAAAGATACCTATTCGTATTTGAGTACGTTGTATCGGATGTTGATCGCGTATTCGAGTCTCCTGGTTTTTTATCTTTTTTTTTGACTAGGTTTCTTGAAAAAATATATTTCCGTTGAAAATTTAATATTTTTTTTTTTTATTCGGGCAAGCGAAAAAGAAAATTCCAAAATATAATTCGAAGAATGAAGATTAGAAGGATTAGCATTTTTTTTCCTTAAGAGAAAAATGTTAAAAATCATTATTGCTGTATACTCGAAAAAGTCCAGACCTACAAATTAATATTTAAATTCTCTACAATATTGAGATGAAAAACGAATTTTTAATATTTTCAAAAAATTTCAAAAATACGAGTTTTGAAAAATTCTATAATTATTTGCATTCAAGAGTCATCATTTGTTGTCCAGTAAAAATCGTAAGCAGCCATGCTGCATTACTGGAGCTGAGTGAGGAACTGGGGCTTGTTCAGGTGTGCATTATTATGTTGCTAACCCTCTCATGTCTACAGGCCACACCCACTACGAAGTCTGAAAATCCCCACCCTATCCCTTCCAAAACTACTTAAGAAGTTAAATTTACTACAAATATGGTATTTCTTACCATGAACACATATTTCTCAAATTATAACTACTTGAGGCTCCTCAAATCATCCTCGAATACGATTCGTCATTTTGGACCCATTTATAAAATATCATATTCTGGTCATGAACTAACCTACATACGAAGTTTGACCTTTGTAGGTCGATTTGATGAGAAGATATGGAAAATTCATGAAATTTCCTGCAGCAACTTCCCCTCAAAAGGTCGTTCTTTGCTTTAACTCTCCTCCAAATTCATTTAGGAAGCTAAAATCAGAATAAGTTGGACACATGAGCTCATTTTACTATATGACTCCGCAATAAAAAAAAATTGACCTCTCATGTACCCCCACCACATTTTGAGGTCGATAACCCCTCTTTCTCCCCTCCAATATTATGTGTGAAAGTGAATTTGAGTCAGAGTATGCTTTTTATCCCAATAATCGTTTGAGTTCGTATTCATTACATTTTCACTAATTTGAGGCTCCTCAAGCTCTACTCAAATTTTGATAACCCGCCATTTTGCATCCATTTTGAGGCAAATTTAAGAGGCCATATTGTGGTTACCAACTAATTTTACACACAGAGTTTGATCTTTCTAAGTTCATTTGGTGAGGAAATATAGAAGATTCGAGAAATTTCATGACTCAAAACTTCCTCAAAAAGTCTTTTTTTGCTCTAACTCCTCTCAGAATACACTTAAGAAGCTGAAATTTAGATATGTTGGGGTCGGTGACTTACTCTTTCATATGAGATCAAAAACGAAAAATTTGAGCAACTTGCCCCTTCTCCATCTTACCTCAAAACGTGAGTGATTCGCCATTTTGAAATTTATCGAAAAAACAAAGAAAGTACCTCTGCACATTTGCAAGAAGAGTCTCTCACCAAGCTTTGAGCGAATTTTGGAATTATCTACCGGCGCTGCGCATGGAGGTAAAAAAATATATACCAAAAGTTGGTCATTTTCCAGATGATTACAAATGGTCTGAAACGTAAAGATTTGAAGACCCCACCATCCCCGACCATCTTTTCCCAAAACAGTTATCAGGTAGGCTGTAATAGCTATTACTTTTAAGTTGATAGCTCAGCTAAAAACGAGCTGTAAATTTTTTCTGCTTTCCTGAAAAATAATAATATTTTACGTTTTTATAATAAGCAGCCATGCTGCATTACTAACAGCTGAGTTCTTAATTAAGACTAAGTTATATTTGCAGGTGATATCGTCAAGTAAACTTCTCAAGCTAATAGACTACGCCTATTACAAAGTCCAAAACCTCCATCTTATCCCTTCCAAAAACACAAAATTTCAATTTGAAATATGTATTACTTTTTTGTTTCCAAAAATCACAAAAGCCATTTCAAATTTTAGCTATTCCAAGCTTCCCTTCTTTGAGCACAGGCCGCGGCCCATAGCGAATACCTAAATCGCAACACTGTCCATTCGAACATACCAATTCCACGGTGATAACAACTATGAAATGGGTAATAATCGGTTGCACGTTTATGAAGAAATATTAATAGACAGTAACACCGTGAACATCCGATCATTAAAAAATATCGATCGTAGTTCGTAGCGTAAAGTATATAACTGGAAATATTAGATGTACTTAGTGGCGCAACCGAGAACAAAATTAATACCATTAACCGCAGAAAGCACTCAACGTTGTAAACTAACATCTATAACGATAACACAGTCACATCAAATGGTTAAAATAGCTTCATACAGTTTGCTCAAGAGCCGTTATATACATTGCGCAAGGTGTTACCTTTAAAATATCGGTAATAGATGAAAAAAAATGACGCTAATCGCGATATACGAGGACCTATTTTCTTTCTACTTAAAAGTTTTACGTAATAATTATGGGCGTTTTTTTTTTCTCGCGTAAATTCGGTATATTTTTCACATTTTAGTTTTTGGTGAACTTACTTTCTTTTTACGTCCGAATGTGCCCGAAACAGAATTATAGGAACATAAGCCGGAAATAGAATGGTATATTGTCGGAAAAGCATTGAGAAGATTTATATTTAATGGATCGTACGCCTTACGTTGGAACGATGTAGCCAAATGGCATCTTATAGTATTTTCTTGACCGCTCAATGATTCTTCCAATGGTTGGATAATGCTGAAGGAAAAAACCAACTATAGATGTAATTTTCAGCTATATAACGTTACATTTAAGACTGTAACTTATACTCTTGAATTTATCGTTCACACCGCCAAACGCTGTATTAAATTACCGGATATATTGGGGCGTTTTGAAAATTTACCTTATTGCTGCATTCGAAAGATAAAGACGAAATGAACGTGTTTATTTCATGTTCTTGGCTTCAGATAATAGTAAAGTTGCCACGAGTGTTTAGGTATAAAGTGTATTTTATTATTGATTTATAATTAACCTAATAAAAAATTCAATTTACCATTTAATACTTATTATTCGTTTTTCAATTTTGAATAAGAAATCTGTGAAGTGTAAAAATAATTATTTTCAGTTTTTATTATTTATTTATTTTTTGTAGGTGTTCAAATACATACGTCAATATTCAATAAGAATGAAGTAAAATGAAGGGATTCCCTCAAATGTTGAAAACGTACTTTTAAATTATGTGCAAAAAAATTAACACTCGAGATTTTGCTGTAAGAACGATAGTAGCTATCGAATTTTTTTGAAAATAGTATTCCCAAAAATTAAAAGATTAGAAAATACTAACTGTCCAATATTTGACTTGTACTAGCAAAAATTAAAAAACGCAAGCGCTGGGTAATACGCCTTAAGAAGAGACTTTTAAAAAAGATTATTTCAAAAAAAATAAAATCCATTCGAACCCATTTTGGAAGCTGAAATTTGAATATGTCATTGTTTATTTAAACTAATTTTGTCATACGAAACCATAATTTAAAAATAATCACCCCTCCTCCTCCCTTTCAACATTATCCATGAAAGTTGATTTAGATCTTCAATATTCATATGAACCTATATTTACCAAATTGGAGCTTTTGAGGCTCCTCGAGTCTTTCTCAAAATTTCAACGGGTATCAGATATTTCATGACCTAAGTTAAAGTTCAGGTGCCACTGATGGGGGGGGGAGTGCAGGTATTATGTACTTTGGCCATTTACAGTCCATTGTGCTCTAATTCTATGATTGAAAATCGTCTTAATAAACAAACTTACTCTTTAACTCGTCTTGAACGTAACATATGAAGCTGAAATTTGGATATTTTGCTGTCCTAAACGCCACTTGTTTGTGCTTGGAAGTGGGAGAAAAATACATCAAAAAAGTTGGACATTTGTCATAAGATTACTAATGACCTACAACGCAAAGATAAGAATAACTCTCTTCCCATCTCTCCTCTACCGCTTTTTTCCAAATTAGTTAGGCTTTAATAACTAACGTGTTTGTCGTTAATTCAGCTAAAAGTAGGTAAATTACTTTTAAAATAAATTTCATTCTCATGTATCAGTTTTCGAAATCAATTTTTTTTTAAATATTTTATTCATTATAAATTTTTTTGATAGTTTATTTATTCATTTACATTTATAATAATTCTCTGCACTTCCCAATAGTTATAATTTGTATCGCTGATTTCTTATTACTTTTGATGATGAATTTAATGAAGAATAAATCGCCTTCATAAGTATTGCATAAGTACGTATATTTACTAAGCAAAATCACTTGTATTATTTTTCTCAATAAGTAGCAGAATGTCACATACTTGACCAATCTAGTTATTATCTTGACCAACAGAAAATTCAGCTTCACTTCTTAATTATAGTCCGAGAGAAATTTTTGGATGTTTTGCTCTACCATAATCTCGCATTGAAATGAAAAGCCGACACTTTCCTTCAGCACTTTTTATTTCGAATGAAAGTTGAAAACCTCGATGTTGGCATGTTTTGTCAAGTTGTTGCCGTTGTTGTGTCGTCAACGTCATTAATTCGGTATTTGTTCAGTCTCTTTTGGTTGTTTCTAATTGAACGAAAAAATTATCTGATTGTTTAAAATTTTAATTATAACAGTGGCGCTGTTTTAATTTAGTATTTGGGAGCTTCAGAATAATATACGAGTAATAATATGTATTTACTTTTAAAATCCGTAAACTTTCGTTACAAAAATTACAGTATTAAAAAATGAAGTATCCATTATTTTTCATCGAGATGAAATACAAAAACCTCGTCATTTTATTACCTTTTTAAGGTTAAAGATTCAATATAGAGTATAGACGTAATAAAAAAAAATCCAGCATACCTAATAAAGGTACACCGCGTGTAAGTTTATAATAAAATCATATTACCATCGACAGCTTCATAATACGCGGTAAAAATATTACGTTTCGATATCGACATAACGAAGGTGGCGTGGTCGCGGTTAGAGTACGCGGTGATATCGTGCATGTGTATGGTATTACGTTTATCTTTCACTTGAAGCATTATTAATCCTACCGCCTGGTCGTTTTACATAATTTCATTTTAATGCTGCGTATATCCTTTAAAGTTGTATTTCGAAATGGTTTTTTGCGGATAAATCTAAATCCGATACCAACCGAAGCGAAATGTTCACGGCGACAGGGGCCGAAAGATTGAAATACTGTATTACGATTGTCACCATTGACCAACATGATTGCCCGTTCTATACGAAATTAGCGATAAAATTTTCATTTCCTTTTTTCTCTGTATTCTGGTGTAGGTCATTCAACGGTGCGAAAATCTCTCCATTATCTTTTCCATCTTTACGATCCCCGTGTAAAAAGTTTCCGATACCTCGAGGGTAGTCTGGCGTTGGTACATCATATTTTGATGATAGTAAAAACTTAGCTATTATCCTCGAATGGAAAAAAAAACATCTCGTAAAGTAGGCACTAAAATCGACTCAGATACCTCAGTATGGTGGGTCGTAACATATAAATGTTTATAAAATGATCCTATGCGTGTAGCTCTTATCGCTTTTACCGGAATTAAGCGAAATGAAAAAATCAAGGGGATTGGGAAGCGTAGGCGGTAGCATTTTTCGCTTTTTAAGTACCAATGTATGAAATTACGTTTGTACTCAAGTTGGATTATCTGTGGTGGTTATTTGTGAAATTTTGAATAAGTAGAGCACCTAGTTTTGCACCTGCTGGCTTACTTTCCCTGCTTAGGAAGCATACTTCTAGATATTTACAAGAAGAATCGACGAACAAATTTTAATTGATTTTTATCTATACGCCTTTGCGCTACAAAAGAGGAAGAAATAAAAAAAAATTTGGATTTTGCCTTATGAAATATGATTACAAATGATCTGAGACCAGTGGAGGCGCGAGGCTGTAGAAAGGAGGCTTTTGCTACCCATTTACGCAAAGAAGGTGCCAGAAAAGGCGCTGAAATGGACGACTAAAGAATAAAATTGTATAAAAACTAGGGGCTCCGCCACTGGCCGCTTCGCGGCCCAACCCTATATTAGTTGCCAATTTTTTAACACTTCTCAGAATCACAAAAATAAATTATCTTGCTTGATGACAAATGAAATATAATCACTTCTCAAAATCACATTATTCAAAGAACATGTTTAATAAAATAAATACATACAATAAATAGACGACTCAAGATAATATAATCATAATAAATAAGCATAGGTGATAAATAGGCATAGGCATAAATCGGTGTTGACATGGATTGAACTCTAAAACAAATTTCAAATTTAAAAACATTAATACTTTTATTTTGCAAGCGAATGAAAAATTCTATGTAAATATATTAATATTGTCGGAAGTCCTCAATTTCCGAACCAAACTGACATTATTATAATACCTCAGTTAAGCTCAAAGTTACCACCAATTTATAGAACAATGGTTGACGCGTTGTTACGCACCAACCAAACCTGCCGATAGCGAAGAATCGCACTGGTGTGACGCGATAGCTCGCACCACAAGAAGAACTGGACTGCATTACGCAACAATGTTCTAAGTGAAATGAGGGGCCATAAACTTTAACTACATCAAGTTTCTGATGTAATGTAAATTATAACAAAGCCAGTCAATCAAACTGAATAAATTTCGCTTGTTTGTCTTTGAAATTATTTAAATAATATGAATGATTTCATTCATTACCAGTTTTTCTCATTAAAAACAAAAATAAGATCGATCAACAAGTCTATGGCACCTCATTTCATTTAGAACGTTGTTGCGTAATGCAGTCCAGCTGATAGCGAAGAATCGTACCAGTGTGACGCGACAGTTCGCACCACCTTAAAAGAACAAATATAATTATTGTATAAATTATATTCCTCAAACGTACAGTTCAAACTGAATTAATTCTAATAATTATTTTACTCCTATATGTATTTATTTGCGCAACACGATCATATGCGAGTACTAAACTATGCTAACAAAATCTGGCTAAAAATTACAGATTGCAAGCCTAAAAGTAGGAGACAAGGTAGGTTAAAGTAATAACATTTTGAGGCACTTGGGGCGCTAGCTCCGACAATATAATTCAAAAATTTACCTGATACATTATGCAATTGCAGTTCGACTTCTAAACGTTCGATTTTTTCTTCTATCTTTTATCTTTTTTTTTTTTAATTCAGTTAGCTCATTTTCTATTTCTGCAATTATTCGCTTACACCCTTTTAATGGCATATTTGTTTTTATGTTTTCGGATTTAAATTGTGACATATCGACCAAATTGCTTTCGACTAATATTCTGAAACACGCATTAACATTAATAAATAAGTAATGAATTATTAAGTAATTAAATAATGAGTTTCGCGCCTTTGATTATTGTATAGTAGCCTTCTATATTAAGTTACACGTATTATTTTCTATTCGACTAAAAAGATACCTATTACAGCCTACCTGATGTGTGTTAGAGGGGTCGGAAAAGGGTGTGGTCTTCAAATCTTTGCGTTTCAGACCATTTATAATCATTTGGCAAATGCACAACTCTTTGGTATACGCATTTATATATTTTTCCCACGAGTGTTCATGAAATTCGCTCAAAATTTGGTGAGAACTTCTTCTTAAAAATTCAAAAATAATATTTTCTTATTTTTTCGATATACCTCAAAATGGCCAATCACTGAAATTTTGAGGGAAGATGGAGAAGAGGCAAATGGCTCAAATTTTTGGTTTTTGATCTCATATGAAAGAATAAGTCACGGACACCAATGCTTCGAAATTTCAGCTTCATACGTGCATTTGGAGAGGAGTTGAAGCAAAAAACGACTTTTTGAGGAAGTTTTGAGCAATAAAATTTCTGGAATTTTCCATATATCCTCACCAAATCAATTTACAAAAATCAAACTTTGTGTAAAAGTTTAGTTATTGACCAGTATATGACCTCTAAAATTTCGGTCTAAATGGATTCAAAATGGCGGATTATAAAAATTTGAGTAGAGCTTGAGGAGCCTCAAATTAGTGAAAATGTAATTAATACGAACTTATATATGATTATTGGGGATAAAAAGCATACTATATCTCAAATTCACCTTCACAAATAATATTGGAAGGGATAAGGAGGGGGGTTATCGGTCTCAAAATGTGGTGGGGGTACATGAGAGGTCGAAAATTTTTTATTGTGGTATCATATGATAAAATGAACCCAAGTGACTAACCTATTCTGATTTTAGCTTCCCAAATGAATTTGGAGGGGAGTTTGAGCAAAAAAGTTTTTTAATAGAGGGGAAATCGCTGCAGGTAATTCCGTGAATCTAATATAACCTTTTGAATTTGGGACAAAATGGATCCAAAATGGCCAATCTTCACAATCTGAGGATAAGTGGTGGAGCCTCAAGTGGTTATGATGAGAAATATATGCTCATATACATTTAAATTCCAGCTTCATACGTGCATTCGAAGGGGAGTTGGAGCAAAAAACGGCTTTTTGAGCAAGTTTTGAGCAATAAAATTTCTGGAATTTTAGACTTGGTGTTGGGCGCGTCCTGTAGACATGAAGAAGTTGGTAATGTTATTTGTAAACTTGAACAAACCTCAGTTAAAAACTCAACTCTAGTGGTGTAGCATGGCTGCTTGCGTTTTTTTTCAACTTTTTTTATTTTACTCGTTTAAGATTTTTTTTTTTAATTTTCTATTCCCCCGTTTATGTGAATTTTTGTTTTTTTTTCAATAGTTTCAATTCCACATGCTCATAAATTTTTTGTTTTTTCGATTTTTATCAGATACGGTCGTGAATTTTTTGTTTTGTTGTTTTTTAAAATATAAAAAACTGACACGGAACGAATCATTTAAAATAATTTTTTGGTAAATTTTTGAAGGAGGAAGCGAATCTCACGAGCCCTCGGTGTCTATTCGAGGGCGCAAGCATCGCTCCCACCACTGTCTGAGACGCAAAGATTTGAAGATCTCTCTTCCGTTTTCTCTTTCCTAAATGAATTTGGCTGTAATAGCTATCATTTTTATTTAAAAACTCGACTAAAAAATTATAATCAATTTAAATTAGAATTTTTGGTATTTTTTCATTAATGAAATTTTTTTATTTGTATTCAAGACGCAGTCCTTTCAAACGGGAATATTTCACATAGGTAGTTTATGGAATATTTTCATAAACAACATAAGCACTAAAAATATCCATTCTTTCTTTACGAATTGAAATCTGTCCAATGATCTCAAAAACTCTGGAAATATGCGAATAATACAATTTTGTTTTTAAAATACGTAATCATTTCGCCGTGGCTTGAGCTAATATACGTAATGTAAATGATGAAAAATTGTAAAAAGAAAAATTTCTAAAAGTATTAAAAACCAAAAGAAAATTCCGAAAACCATAAAATGTTCAAGAATGATGCAGAAAATATAGAAATCCAAAAATCATTTTCATAGTACACAAACGTAATTGGAAAGAAAGGTGAAAAACCTGGCTAAAGTTAATCCGAATATTTGAAATCCCTGTATACCACTAGGCATCTCTCATTTTCACTTCAACAAAGGAATTCGGTTGAATTCGCCCCTATACTATGTAATTTATATGGAACGGTGAAACAGCATTTAACAGGTCGTTAATTTCCCGTGCAAATTTGTAGTAATCGTGAAATACGCTCGTTGGCAACGTACATACATAATTCACTAACGATCTTCATCGTGCGTCAGTTTATCAATCATATACCTCAAACGAATTCCTTCGTCAATTCCAAATAGTACATTGGTGTAGAGGGAAGGGATTTCGAATCAATCACCCTCAGTTTATGAGTAGTTACAAATGCTGAAGAGATTTGTAACGAAATATCCAAAATGAAGAGAGAAATGGAATTGATGCTATAAAATAAAAAATTGTGAGTATTGATTGAACGACATATAGATAAATAAGATATGAATGTTATTTGAAAATTTTCATTCCTTACCATATTAACGCAGTATATAAAGCGAGGGGAAGTAAATCAAGATTTGTAAAACAATAATTTATCATCATCAGGGGATGAATGAAGGTTCAAACGCCAATTAGGTTCTCCCCTTCTCCCTCCACCTAGCTGATCAGTATCTACTCTACTGATTCCAAACGATTCATCGGGCACGTTAAACTTGTGAAATAACATAAATTACTCCTTAAAACAATCGAAGCGAGAAACGAAATTATAAAATTACTCCGGAGACGAAAAACAATAACATTAGTATTAAATTATGGCGTAAAAATGTCGAATTACGCATTTCATTCGTCGCTAAGCAAAACAAACGATTGGGGTTAATTTCGCGTAAAAATCATTTAAGCTCGATTTTTACCGACAAAACGTTATTCACGCCATCAAGAAGTTTTCTGCGAAAAAAATCGTCAATTTAACCGCGATTCGCGAAGCGGGGCATATGTGAAAATGAATTAAACCTTTATTGTGTAAACTAACAATTTAACGACGAAATTTCCACCCCCATTGGGACGAAGATGGCAGCGTGGGTGATTTGTGTATCGGTTCATTTAGCTCGATTTTCTTCGAATATAATAGAAATTCGGGCTCACGCCGCATCACTTCCGCTTCTATAGATAAAAAGTCGAAGAAGTAGAAAAAGAAACTGCGAATTTTCAAAAAGAGCTTTTCTTTCGGTCGAAAACTTAGTTAAAATCTAATGCTATTCATTCGCCGCATCTTGTTTGCAAAATAATGATTTTTTTCGTTCGGTGTTTCTATTTAGTTCTTCGGCGCTCTTTTGTTTCGTCGGCGGATGTTATTTAAATGGGTAATTACATAAAAATAATTTTTATTTCGAGATTTTAAAAGACTAATTTGAATTAATTGCTTTAAATTTTCTATCTTCGTAAGTTTATATGAGAAAAGCGCGCGGTTTTTTCCCAATACGATGTATAGTACTAATTGCGCGATAAAATGTTCAACAGAAGCGTGTTTTTTTTTTCGCCTTTAAATTAATGGCTTTTTAGTGAGCTGTTTTTAGTACGAGACCTGGTGGGTATGAAAAACAAGCTGTAAGCAATATTTTTCTTTTCAGAAATTTTAAAACTTCGCAACTTTTCTCTTTCCATTACGAATGTTCTGTTTTAAAATCAACTTTTGTGTGTTTCGTAATTTAAAGTTTTTTTTTTTTACTCCCTTGCAAGTTTTCATATTCCGGAGAATTATATAAGAGCACTTACTCGCGACTACTTCAGTGGCATACGAATCAAGTAGATGATCCTATATGACACGTATTTTTCATTAACCATAAAAGGATTTCATCGGTATTTTTTTTCGCTTTGTACGAGTTGAAAAATCTTAACACCTATCAAAATTGATCGCATATGTATTTCGCCCAATATGCTTCATTTCGATATTCCATACCGTAAGTGTACAACAAGCATTATAAACTCGCGTAGGTGTTTTGAATTTGAAAAATCGTTTTTCCCTGAATTTTCCGAAACGAAAGAGAAAAAGAATAATGGATTAGAGGCTAAGACAATGAATGATCTGTTAGCTAAAGCGAGCTCAAAGTTATCGAACTGGTGGAAAAAATGAAAAAATATTGAAAAAAAGTAAGCAGCTATAGGAAATTAATTTGGGCCGAATTTTTTCGTATGGATTTAAAAACCTTAAACTCCACTCGAAAAATGAATACTATTTAACTGATTGACAATTCATTGAATTCATTGCCCTTTATCTTGACATGATAAGTTCATTTAAGTAATTCAAATGGTGAGAAAGATATTTCTTCAAGAATCACTTGGAAAATCAGTTTTTTATATTCATTTGATTATTTAAAATTTATTTTTTATTTATTTACATTATTAATTTTATTAATAATTGTTTTTATTTATGAAATTTTTACTAAAACAATTATTTTATTTATATCCTTTAATCGTTCACTGAGATATTCTTCATATATGTATCATCAAATATGGACAAAAAAATTACAAAAAACTACGATTCTGAGTGATAGAAGATATCTAAGCCTTTATGTATATTTTTGTCAGATTATAACTCGAAAAGTATAGGTGGAATAGAATAAATGAATATTACTTAATTTTTTGAAAATTTGATTTCCTTTCATTAGACATTAAGTTCGTTTACTTACAAACAAAGTACGGTGAGATGTCTTTTACAATATTTAAAAGTCGAACCAAGAAGTCGAACCAAGTCCCATAATTATCTCTCTATGTATTAAAATCAAAATGAAATCGGTTTTGAGATGCGCGCGCATCCTTTTTTTGAATAGCAGGTATAAAAGGTATACAAAGAAAAAAAGGTTGTAAATTTTAATAAAAGCCTTGTACATGCACAAGGGTAAGTCATAAAATTTTTTTGAGTAGCAGGTATAAAAAGTATAAAGGATAGTAGCTATACATGTAAGAGAAATTTAAGTACCCTTAAGCAGTACTTTTTTCGTGTGTGTGTGTAAATGCAGTTTGCTTCAGGCTTGCTCTTTCTTTCTTCCGCTTTCACTCTCTGCATGACTGGTTTGACGAATGCGCGCGCGTCAGGGTGAAAGGAACCCTTCGTACACGTTGTTGAAGTCAATAGTACGCTAACTTGATTATCTCTCTGCTGTGCTTAAGACGTGTTTCGTTGTTTATTTACTGTATTTTACCTCTTGTGTTGTGCGTACGAGTTGCTGTTTGATTTGGGTGAGTTTAACTCATTGAGTACGTAGTTGCTTTGCTTTCAATATTCTCTTGTTGGCAGGTGTTCTTGCGAGAACACTAGGATTTCACTACGCGAGTGTAGACGTTACCCTACCTCGGCGAAGATGTGAATCCGGCTCTAGTATAGGCACTCTGTCGAGTCTATTAGACAGCATACGGAGATTTGCCGCCACTGAGCTTTAAGGCCAACACTATCAGGTCAGCATAGAACAAGTCTATGTTGGTGAGATACCTGATATGTTGACGCCGGTTGCGACTGGGTCAAAGAGAAGTACGCTTTGCTTTCGTAGTAATATAATAATGGCATCTGGTGTAGGGCAAGTGATAGTTCGGCTTGTACTCAGGTGCGATTATTCTATTATGTTTTAGTGACTGAAGACTGAAGACTGGCAGTAGTCGTCCAGTAATCCGCCCCCTCAAGATTTAGTTTAGGCACCTATTTTATTTTACTCTATACTAATTAGTCATAATCACATATTATTATTTTTTTTGTTCAAATATACGAGTACATTTTATTTACACAAAAGTTGTCTCTCCCCTTTTTTTTTCTCTTTCTCTTTTCTTTTACTTTCTCTTTTTACATATCAGAAGTGGGATACTGGACGACGAAGTTAATACTGCTATGTATTTGGCCATGTTACTCTCATAGACAATAGTTGTGCATTTCTTAATTCTCTTTTTTTTATTCAATCGCCAGATAGTGCGTTGTACGAGTATACTATAACCTGACTTTTGCTTTCTCCTTTGTTTGCTCGCGTATAGTAAAAATAGTAGTCATGCCTAGAACGAGGAATGCTAGACGCCGTGCTCCATCCCCTGTCGCCAACGCTAACGATCCCCCACTCCATAACACTGCCATCACCTCTAGTTCAGCCGCGCCTAACGCGTCACTTATCGAGCAACTTACACAAGTGTTTACGAGAACACTACAGTCTGTTGCGCAGCCTCCACCCACTAAACGGTTCCATGCGTCAGCCGAAATAATACTGGTATTCGATCCCGCCGACGACGGCCAAGACATTCGCGTATGGATTGAAAAGGTCGATCAGCTCGCTTCGGTTTACGAATGGTCCGAGCCGATGATCATTCATCACGTCTTTTCTCGGTTAAAAGGTAATGCTGAAGTTTGGTATCGTGGCTTACGTAATGTTACATATACGTGGCCTGAATGGAAGCTTAAATTAACGCAGGCTTTCCCCTCGCAGCGTGATTATGCAACCGCGTTAACAGCTATGTTAAACCGAAAGAAAAAAATAGGCGAAGATTATTCGACCTATTTTTATGAAAAAAATGCTCTTCTGTCGGAATGTGGAATTGTGGATGAAAACGCTGTTTCGTGTATCATCCACGGCCTCACTGATCCTATGGTTGCTAGCGGAGCGCGATCTGGTCGGTATACTACTCCTGAACAATTGCTAACGCATTTAATACAACACAACACTAGCACCTCAAATTCCACAATAAATGCGGCAAGGGTTAGCGCACCTACTGGTCGTAATACTTGTCATCGGTGTAAAAAGTCTGGACATGTGGCGAAAAACTGTCGGGCTAAAATACCCTCAACTGCGTCTACAACCGGTGATAAGAAAACTGTAACGTGTCACAAATGTGGTAAACAAGGCCACTACGCTAATAATTGCAGCCAAGGACCAAGTAAACCAGCAATAAAGTGTGACTTTTGCCAACGTACCGGGCATGTTGAAGCTGACTGCCGCACCAAACAGAGGCGTGTTAAGGAAAAAGTCAACTGACTAGATCTTTCGTCCATGTCTCCTAACCAAAAATTTTACAAAACTGTACGTATTCAGGGTAAAGAGTTTCAGGCCTATGTCGACCTTGGGAGTACATGTACGGTTATTCGGGAGGATACTGCGGTTCAGTTAAATTTAACTACCGATCACTCCGACCTGTCACACTCACTGGTTACGGACATGGACAGATAAAGAGTCTAGGGACTACCGAACCATTTGAACTAAGCATCGACGGCGTAGCCGCTGATATACGAGCAGTAGTGGTTCCAAACTCCACCCAAGATACCCCTATTTTAGTTGGCCAAAATTTCACCGAGCAAGAACATATACTGATTATGAAAGATCCAAATAAGCTACAATTTCACAATCTCAGTACATTATATCCTTGTGATAATTCTATCGGACTATCAACTACTTCACGAGTTATCCTTCGCGCTGAAGCCGATTTTGTCGTACCTCCAATGCACATAGGAAATATACCGGTCAAGTCGAAGCATTTAGGTGACGTTATCGTTCCTTTTTGCGCGCGTAGTAATTCTACTATTATCCCAAATGTTGTTTTACGTAATACCAATGATGTAACTGCCGTGCTACCCATATATAATGCGTCCGATGAAAATGTTTTCTATAAAAAGGGTCAGGTAATGGCGAGAGGTGAGCTGTGCTCTGAGGATAGGCAGCCAGTACAACAAGTGAGGCGCGTGTGTCAGTTAGAACCAATTCGATTGGAAGGCGTAAATGTTGGAGAAGACATTCCAGAGGAGACGAAAGTTGAGCTATTAATACTCATTAATGAATATCGCGATTGTTTTGCTCTATCTACTACTGAGTTGGGTTGCGCTAAAACTGGGTCAATGACCATTCATCTGAGAGACGAAACACCCTTCACCTACCAACCTTATCGTATGGCTCAAAGTGAGCAAAAGGTCGTAGAGGAATTAATAAGCGAATTATTGAGCACTGATATTATACGTCCCTCAAATTCGGAATTCGCTTCACCTGTACTACTTGTACGAAAAAAAAATTCAGAAGCGCGAATGTGTATCGACTATCGTAAATTAAATTCAAAAACTGTAAAAGACTGTCATCCATTACCGCGAATCGATGATCAGATTGATAAGCTCGCGGGAGGAATATTTTTCTCCAGTTTAGATATGAAGTCGGGCTATTATCAATTACCTTTAGAAGAGGAATCAAAGAAATATACAGCGTTCGTTACGCATGTTGGGCAGTACGAGTTCAATCGTATGCCATTTGGATTAACGAATGCTCCACGAGTTTTCCAGCGCTTTATGAACCGGATTCTAGGTCCCATTCGTGGGCTGGCATCTATATACTTAGACGATATCTTGCTGCATGCGCGAACATTAGTGGAAGCTTTGGCTGGTTTAAGAAAATTCTTTGATTTACTTCGAGAAGAAAATTTGACGTTGAATCTTCGAAAATGTTCATTCCTGATGAGAACCGTGAATTTCTTAGGCTTTGAAATTTGCGATTCGTGCACGACCAATTACTGAGCTATTGAAAAAAAAGACGACATGGTATTGGGCTGAGGCTCAAACGTTAGCTTTTGATGACCTTAAAAAAGAACTTTGCATGCGGCCGACTTTAGCAATTTATTGTCCCAACGTACTAACCGAAGTGCATACAGACGCCAGCGCTATTGGACTTGCTGGAATTCTCCTACAAAAGCCGTCTGATAAATTCCATCCGGTCGCCTATTTTAGTCGACAAACGCGTGGTGCTGAGCCTAAGTATCATTCTTATGAACTAGAAACTTTAGCAGTAGTAGAAACGCTGAAGAAATTTAGACCCTATCTCGTAGGTATAAAATTTACTGTTGTGACAGATTGTAACTCTTTAAAAATGTCCGCCAAAAAGAAACACCTGATACCTCGAATCGCTCGTTGGTGGTTATAGCTTCAGGAATTCGATTTTGAAATAGAGTATCGTCCAGGTCAGCGTATGCAACACGTTGATGCGTTAAGTCGTAACCCAATAAAAATTCTAAAAATTAATGTTGACGACTGGGTGTTAGCTAGTCAACTGAACGATAAGCAATTGCGTCAAATTAAACAGATCTTGAGCAAACCACCAGATACCCTTACTCTTAACGAACGTCAGTTGATCAAAAATTATGTTTTGAAGGATGGCCGAGTTTATCGTCAAACAACTCGAGGTCTATTATGGGTCGTACCTAATGCGATGCGTCACGAAGTAGTGCGCATTGCTCACCAGAGTACAGGTCACTGCGCTATGGAAAAGACCATCCAGAAATTACAAGAGGCGTACTGGTTCCCACAAATGCGCGATTATGTGGTAAAATTTATTAATAACTGTATTCCATGCCTTTTTAATAAACGTAAATCTGGAAAACCGGAAGGCTATCTGCATCCAATACCAAAAGGTAAAACACCTCTCGAGACATTGCACATTGACCATCTTGGTCCCTTTGTACGGAGTCGACGAGGCAACATACATCTAATCGTAGCTGTCAATGGATTCACAAAATTCACATTTCTTCGAGCTGCAAAGTCGACAAAAACAAAGCTCGTCACCGAATATCTACGCGACATTTTCGCTACGTATGGCACTCCTAAAGTCATCATCACTGATCAAGGCTCTGCATTTACATCACACGGATTCAAGCAGTTTTGTGAACTGAATTTTATTAAACATATAGCCGTGGCCGTAGCAACCCCACGTGCTAATGGCCAGGTTGAACGGTTAAACCGAACTGTTCTAAACGCACTACTTACTTCTATAAATGATGACGATGATCGTAAATGGGATGAGAACATTCGTGCGGTCCAATTTTCCATAAATAATAGTATAAATGCTTCAGTTAAGGAGACCCCTAGTCGGTTATTACTGGGATACACTCCAAGAGGAGGCGAGGATACCCCACTTCGTGATGAGATTACTCAAACAAAAACTCTTCTCGAAGATATTGCGTCTACTCGCCTTAAAGCTGCCGAAAACAACGAGAATGCCCAAGTACGACAAAAGAAATACTACGATAAGCAGAGGCGAGATCCTGCTCAATATCAAGTTGGAGATCTCGTATTGATCGAGAAACAGGCGCTAATAACCAACCCTGGAGAGTCTCGTAAACTACTCTCGCCATACCAGGGTCCCATGGTAATTAAAGAGGTGTTAGGGAACGATCGTTATCGTGTGGTTGATATGGAGGGCACCCGAAGGACCAAACGCCGTACTCAGTATGATAAGGTGATTGCCGTGGACCATATCAAGCCATGGGTGGATGCGGATTGTATTGATGACGATGAGGCCCCTTCCCCAACTTAACATCTCGGGACGCGATGTTTGCAGGATGGCCGAATGTAAGAGAAATTTAAGTACCCTTAAGCAGTACTTTTTTCGTGTGTGTGTGTAAACGCAGTTTGCTTCAGGCTTGCTCTTTCTTTCTTCCGCTTTCACTCTCTGCATGACTGGTTTGACGAATGCGCGCGCGTCAGGGTGAAAGGAACCCTTCGTACACGTTGTTGAAGTCAATAGTACGCTAACTTGATTATCTCTCTGCTGTGCTTAAGACGTGTTTCGTTGTTTATTTACTGTATTTTACCTCTTGTGTTGTGCGTACGAGTTGCTGTTTGATTTGGGTGAGTTTAACTCATTGAGTACGTAGTTGCTTTGCTTTCAATATTCTCTTGTTGGTAGGTGTTCTTGCGAGAACACTAGGATTTCACTACGCGAGTGTAGACGTTACCCTACCTCGGCGAAGATGTGAATCCGGCTCTAGTATAGGCACTCTGTCGAGTCTATTAGACAGCATACGGAGATTTGCCGCCACTGAGCTTTAAGGCCAACACTATCAGGTCAGCATAGAACAAGTCTATGTTGGTGAGATACCTGATATGTTGACGCCGGTTGCGACTGGGTCAAAGAGAAGTACGCTTTGCTTTCGTAGTAATATAATAATGGCATCTGGTGTAGGGCAAGTGATAGTTCGGCTTGTACTCAGGTGCGATTATTCTATTATGTTTTAGTGACTGAAGACTGAAGACTGGCAGTAGTCGTCCAGTAATCCGCCCCCTCAAGATTTAGTTTAGGCACCTATTTTATTTTACTCTATACTAATTAGTCATAATCACATATTATTATTTTTTTTGTTCAAATATACGAGTACATTGTATTTACACAAAAGTTGTCTCTCCCCTTTTTTTTTCTCTTTCTCTTTTCTTTTACTTTCTCTTTTTACATACAAAAGGAAAAAAGGTTAATTTTTATTGCGAGTCCCGAAGGGGCGAGGAGGCACTAGTATACATTAGACTAATTGGGCAATTCGCCACAGAAGCTTCAACTTTTGAAGCTGATATGATGAAATGAAATTGAAGGCAATCGAGTTGTGAAAACTTATGTAAATCCATAAAATCAATTTTAAGAGCAAAGCAGTTGAAGAAATCATAATTATTAAAATAATACACTGAATATTGAATGCAGCCATACTTTTAAAACTACCTTATTTGAAATTAAAAAAACAAAAACTAATAAAACAACACCATACCTAGTCCATTTTTAGCCAGTTTCCAAATTCACGCTTCCTCGTTCCCTTCCCTTCCCTTCCCTTCCTACCCTTAAAGATATACGTTCGACGTGTATATTACGAAATCGACCAAAAATGGGTTAAATGGATGAAATATTATTAGGATTGATGATCTAGTGATTTCTCCTTGATCTTGTTCGTACTCACTCAAATAACGAATTTTCTAAGAAAAATTATATCACCTTCATCCTGCCGAAAATAGCCTAAATAATGCTTAGATGGGTGAAATATGTTTAGATTAAACGAGTAAAAAATCTAATGATTTTTAGCTACTGAAGTACATTCTTATTGAAATGGTGTCTCGTTCCGATGTCTTTTTTTTAGACATTTAGAGATGTTTTTTGAGTTCGAAGAATGTAAAAGCGAAACAAAAAAAAT
This sequence comes from Phenacoccus solenopsis, assembly GCA_009761765.1. Taxonomy (NCBI): domain Eukaryota; kingdom Metazoa; phylum Arthropoda; class Insecta; order Hemiptera; family Pseudococcidae; genus Phenacoccus; species Phenacoccus solenopsis. Next base: position 38,263 of record VFXL01000292.1, on the reverse strand, counting down.
GTACCCTAGTGTAAAAGCCCCTTCTTCCAAGTTGGTCGCTTCTTGTAGAAGCCTCCTACTGACATCACGTCATCATGGTAGGATAGACCGAGCTGCCTATAAAAGACTCTGTTGGATTGTTGGCCCAGTAATCGGGCATTAGTTGTTTAGACCTAAGGGTCTTATTTTGAAAGAATTTTCAGTATCAAAATATATATATATAGATATAGTTTTAGTCATAGTGGTGCCCGTTTTAAGCATACGAAGTCATTGTGGTGCCCGTTTTTAACGTTGTGGTGCCCAAATCGGGCGCCACAAGGTTTTTAAGCTAAAAACTATCAGAAAATGATCGTCTCACCCCTCTGGGTCCACAGCTGAAGTTTTAGAGGTGGGCACCACAATGACTATATTTATATATTAAAAATTAAACTCCTTATAAACACTAGAGTTTATGGTACGTATACCTTGTGGTGCCCGATATGGAATCCTCAAAAGACAATTTCTTTGTGGTGCCCGGCATATGGCTGGGCGCCTCATAGTTCAAAATATACAAGGGCACCACAAGAATTTGAATACGTATATTTATATATATATATATCGATATTTTTGGAGCCAGTAAACAAGACTCTTTGAGTGCATCATTGGCTTATTTGATCTTGAACGCGAAATAAAATTCATTCGGCAATTACGTCAGTTTTGGTAATAATAATTATTTTTTTTGGGGGTTTGAATCAATGTATTGAGGAACAAAATTTGAAAATTACAATGAGAAACCGGAGTGTAATAATAATGAAAAAATTCCAAAAATATCGATACTCAACCGATACTACGATTAGTATTAATACTCAGTCGATATTACGAAGTATCGATATTATCGATATATATCGATATTCATAAGACCCCTATTTAGACTTCTTCGGAGACTTACTAAGACTTTAATACCACGAGTATTTCCAAGTGATACAAGAATTTTAATTTTTATTAAAATTTTTCAACTACTTTGTGTCCCCAATCGATTTTTTTTTGTTTTGTTTTTTGTTTTTTTTTTTCATTTAAGCCTTTTTTCCAAACTGGACTAATCTACAGATTTCCTCATATCATTGTCAGTAGGTGAAATTGAATAAGTGTTCTATTCTATATTAACTTTTACATAGTTTAAATCTATGCTCCAGTTTTAGACACTTACTAAAGCAAAATTTTCAAGAATTCGCAATTCCATTGCACCGAACCAACGATTCCAAGCCTGTTGCCAAAGGCTGCGGTAGAGAGTTGGAATCCTCACGATCATTTTTTTTTTTTTTTTTGATTCATTAATATCGATAGTAGATGCATTATGCACATAAATATGCTACCTATGGAACGAAATACACGATTCATATTCAATGATAACGCTCATAATAAGATTTTATTAGGAATGATTATTTTTTATGGTTGGCTAAAATAGGATTTTAACTAAAACATTACCTTCTTCCCATATATTTTAAATGAAAAATAAAAATGTATATTCTCAACAAATTACCCCTCCCCCCTCATATATTGTGGTTACGAAACTGCATGATTCGATTCATTTTTTCGATAATCCAGATGACTCAGATCCTGAAATTAGATGAACATTCGAAATCTATGATTGAAATTGTTTTTAAACGAATTTTCCCAACTCTTTGCAATCCTTGAATTCATGTCATTTGATTTCAATGAAGCTACTGAAATTCGCCTAGAAATTTAATTCATTCGTCATTTCGAGCCTATTTCTATCGATACTTGAACAGCTGTATTGTGATTTCATGACTCTAAATTACCTACATAAAAATAAAAGTTGAACTCCTCAACAGGCCCGAGATAGATTAATCAAATCCTAGATGGGCTTTTAATTTTTTTTTTTTTTGTTTGATGGTACTTTTGTATTGAATAAAAATTTTTACCGAAAAAAGCTTAAATTTTTTTGGAGGGAACTTAATTACTTCTTAGCCTCCCTCTGGTTACAAGCCTGCTTCTCAAGTGTATTTGATAATACATATATATTAAGAAGAATACTAGACATTTAGACAGTTTACAACTCAAACATTTTCTCATTTGTCCAAAAGCTGGCATTTTTGTGTTCGCTGATTAACTGTATTATACAAAGTGAGAATAGGCAGCTGAATTCCCTACTCCCCCTTTAGTTTTCACAATACTTAGTATTCAATTGAATAACAATTTTCAAATAAAATTTTTCAGACTCTTGGTCAATTGTAAAGTCTTCTTATACTGATCTTGAAAAATTTTCTATGATTTTCTCACCTGTGTACGACCTACTAATCTTAAGATAAGCAATTAGATTTTTTCCTCCCTCCCTTGTTGAAATAACTCTTCATACATACTTGAGTGAACTGTAAAAGCGTGCATTTTCTTTGCGAATTCGACCAACAGAACGTTTATATTTAATTCATCGCGAAGTAAAAAAAATTCAAACGTAACGAAAGTAAATAAGGAAAGTGAGTAAGTACCTGGTAGAAAAAGTAGAAAAAAATATATACCCTTAAACGTTAATTCGTTTAAAGTAAAAACTAATTTATATATTTACCGGTGCAGTTAGCACCGCCATCATTAATTATCGCTTCAGCGAGAGCAATTAATAAAAAAAAACGCGTCCACTGGCGTAGAAAATAGTGCTATAATGCTGACTGAAATCGAATCTTTCTTTTTCCCTCGTCGTTTTCTTACATCCATACGAAACGAATGAACGATATTAGAGCCTATGAAGGGAGGTGGAGAGCGGCGTGTAACCGAACGAATGTTTTTAAGTATCCATTTTGCTTTTAATTTTTCATTAAATTACGTCATTTGAAAGGCTATAAAAATTGGCGCCAAATTTAACGCAGAAAGTAGACACACATAAGTGAAACCGTGAACGCACGGTGTATTGTGTTTTAGCGAAAGACGCGTAAAGCGAATAAATTGCAGACAACGGTACAAAATGGCGAGAGGTGTTCGTAATGGCTACATAAATATTCTCGACAATTGCGAAGCACGTTACGACTACGAGCGAAGCCATTTTATACCAAACGTGGATTATATTTTTCCCCCGGAATATAAAAAAACCATCATCATATTCCATTTTGAAATCATTTCACATAAGTGAAAGAGTATTTCCCGGAGTATAGCGTGGTAAAAGGAAAGTCTTTTATTTCATCCTAAATCCGACTAGATTTAAGAAATCTTTTTTCTTTTTTCTCTTCGTTTGCGGTATCCGTCTTGTCCTATTCTTCGTGTCGTAATTTATTCGAATAATTTTTACAAAAAATGATCCCTTTCGTTTGCTTCGCTGACCTTTAAATAATAAGTACTCGATGAGAAGTTCCTACCCTGCGAAATGTTATTGATGTTGATTTTTCTTATACGAAAGGAGAGGATTTTTTTTTGCATCGACCGAATTCTTTTTTTTTTCATTTTTTTACTTTGTAAAAGACGCGGTTTTCTGAAGAAATGTAGGGCCGCGCGCGTTAGTGATTAGCATTTGAATAGGAAATTAATAAAACATCTTTATACTTTCTTCGATTTCAAATTTATCTGAATCCATTTTCACGTAAATTATGAACGACTTAATTGCTACTAATGATCAAAACAATTGCAACATTGAAAATAGGTAGCATAAGTAGGCAATGTAAGGAATTAAAATTATTTTATAAACGCTTATGATATGAATCGAAACCAAATTTTGACATAAACTAAACAAAAACATACCTATTTGTTCAACACCGGATTGACAGATTTGTCAACTTAAGTTATTTTCAGTTCATCGTTTTGTTATGCAATTACATTTTGATATAATGTACGAGGACTGTCCTCATCCTCTCCAAACATTGAAAAGCAAATGCTCACAATAGTGATCTTACTACCACGCCGTTCCCCTCTCCTCCCCTCCCATCAGCTCATAAACTTTCTCAAACAAATTAAGATATTCTATAAGACCTGAACCTATAATTTAGTTCGTGCTTTTGGTCCAAGTGCCAATACAGGGCACGACCAAAAAAAAAATTAAAAATTACATGCATGCTTTGTTCCTTTTTTAGCTGAGTTTTTAACAAAACGATAGCTATTACAGCCTACCTGATTTGGGAAGGGAAGGTCGGGGAGGGTGGGGTCTTCAAATCTTTGCGTATCAGACCATTTGTAATCATCTGGCAAATGTCCAACTTTTTGGTATATATATATTTTTTTCCCCCACGCGTAGCATTCGCTCAAAATTTGGTGAGGAACTCTTCTTGAAAATGCGCAGAAGTATTTTTTTGTTTTTTCGAAAAATTTCAAAATGGCGGATCACTCAAATTTTGAGGGGGACTGGAGAAGAGGCAAATAGCTCAAATTTTTGTTTTTGATCTCATATGAAAGAGTGAGTCACGGACACCAACATATTTAAATTTCAGCTTCCTAAGTGCATTTTGAGGAGAGTTAGCAAAAACCTGTTTTTGAGGAAATTGCGTTTTTTGTGTCACTCACCTTGCGCAGGCGGGTGTGGATAAAATTCGCTCAAAATTCGGTGAGGAACTCTTCTTGCAAATACGCAAAAATAGTTTTTTTGTTTTTTCGATAAATTTCAAAATGGCGGATCACTCAAATTTTGAGGGGGCTGGAGAAGGGGCAAATAGCTCAAATTTTTCGTTTTTGATTTCATATGAAAGAGTGAGTCACGGATACTAACATATCCAAATTTCAGCTTCTAAGTGCATATTGAGAGGAGTTAGATCAAAAAACGGCTTTTTGAGGAAGTTTTGAGTCATGAAATTTCTTGAATCTTCCATATCTCCCCACCAAATCAAGTTAAAGAGGTCAAATTTTGTGTGTGAGGTTAGTTGGTGACCACAATATGACCTCTTGAATTTGGATCAAAATGGATTCAAAATGGCGGATTATCAAAATTTTGAGTAGAGCTTGAGGAGCCTCAAGTTGGTAAAAATGTAATTAATATGAATTCATATGGTTATTGGGGATAAGTTGTATACTATATCCCGAATTCACTTCCATACATGATGTTGGAGGGGGAAGGCGGGGTTATCAACCTAAAATAGTGGTGGGGTACAGGAGGGGTCGAAAATTTTTTATTGCTGTGTCATATGATAAAATGAGCCCAAGTGACAAACGTATTTTGATTTTAGCTTCCTCAGTGATTTTGGAGGGGAGTTAGAGCAAAAAACGGCTTTTGGAGGGGAAATTGCTGCAGGAAATTTCATGAATCTTCCATATCTCATCACCAAATCGGCCTAGAATGGTCAAACTTTGTGTGTAGGATTAGTTTGTGACCAGAATATAACCACTTAAATGTTGAGTCAAAATGGATCCAAAATGGCGGATTATCATGATTTGAAGATAATTTGAGGACCCTCAAATAGTTATAATTTGAGAAATATGTGTTCGCATGATTATTTAATGGCAAGAAATACTACATTTGTGCCAAATTCAACTTCTTAAGTGTTTTTGGAAAGGATAGAGTAGGGGTTTTCAGACTTGGTATTGGGTGTGGCCTGTAGTCATGAACGGTTAAGCAAGGTTATTAGTAAATCAAAACAAGCTCCAGTTAAAAACTCAGCTCCAGTAATGCGGCATGGCTGCTTACTTTTTTTTTTTTATAGGTATATAATTCAATTGAAAAATATTCAAGTTGTAATTTTAGTTGAAAAGGAAAAGAGAATGAGACCGATTATGAAATGTAGGTCTAGGTACTGCGCTCATCTGAGTTTTAAAATATCATAAAACCCGCATTCGCTTCAGGCTCATCCAGTTATCTGAGTTAAATGCGTGACTGTACAAAGAAGGTAATTATTTTTATGCCCACGAAAATTGTTTTTTCGAGGTATAATACGTAAGAAAAGCGAGTATGATACAGGGCTACACGATGTGGTGCTTAATTCAACAAAAACAAGGACAGGAAAAATTTGCGGCAGAATTCATTTTGAAAAAAAATGACCCAGATTTAACAAGTTGATTGTTGTAAAAGTGGAGTGTTCTCATAACCTCATAAATTGCTTTCTTGAAAACACCGCCATACATTTATGAATCGAGAAAGATCACGTTAACCGAGCGACGAACAGAGACGGCGAATATTAGCGTGAAAACACCTCGACCAAGGGCACCGGTGACATAATATTTCATCGTTATTTCTTATACAATTTTTAATACTTATAAACTAATTTATATCGTGCATTAATACGAAAGGCTTATGCTCGGGTATAAATATAATTCCGTTATTGCGATTTTTTTTCCAACCCTAACAAAATTAAATGGTTATTGCCGGGCTGGTAGGACGAAGGACATTTTATATATTTTTGAATTATCGTTTCTCATTTTGAATTTTTTACATTATTTATAAACTACCGCGAGCCGTTCGCACGAGCATATTTTTTTGCTCTCGCCAGTGAAGGTCGAAAATACCACTAATAAAATTTTATTCGCTGGGATAGGCGTTTAGATATACCTAGAATTTCTTTTATTGCCGATGTGTTGGTAACATTGGTGTTCTGCGTGTAAGATCATTTCTCGGAGTTGCCCGAATGTCTGGCTCTTTTATTTTTTTCAATTGCGGCAAAGAGGTAGCGAGTTTGCTTTAATAAAAAGGCTGAAAAAAAAAAATTAACCGAAAATAATGAAGATTTTCGCCAGCTTCTTTTTAGCATTTAATTAAGTACAAAAATCCCCAGTAAACCTTCATCGGCTCGCTTTTACGCGATCTCTGCGATTTCCTTATTCTCATTCGGTGCAATCGTTGATAACAAAGTCCAACAAATTTTCGCTGCTTCGAATTAAATCCAATGATCAAAAGTGAACGCTAGAAAGTTATAACATTTTATTAAACTACCATGACGAAAATCCTGTTGCAGACGTTACGATGATTTTTATGAGCTTTAACTTCGTGAGAGGTTTACGAATTTATAACACTGTTGCTATATTCTCTCGTTGTGCTTTTTCTTATTGTTTTCACGAAATAAACGGCGGACGTTTTTAGACGCGACGAATATGGTATGTGATTTCATATGTCGCTAGTTTTTACTCGTATATTATCGGTTGGTATTTGAAATTTAATATACGCTTATTCAGCGATCGCAAAAAACACGAATGCTCCGAATAGGAAAATTTATACCAGATTTCCATAAATGGTATTTTTTTAGCTGAGTTTTTAATTGAAAACGATAGCTATTGCAACCTACCTGTGGTTTGCGAAAAGAGAAATGTTAATAATAAGTTTGCGTTGTTAATTGGCAAGATATTTACTACAACAATTTGTGAGGAAAAAGATCCTATTCATGGTATCTCACAATCTTTTCGCAAAGTTATTTGCGATGTTGAAGCCATGGCTCGAAAACGTATCATTTTACTATATGAGTTTTTACGAAATAAAATAAGTACATGCTATACAAATTAGTAAACGCACGTATTTGTGCATATATAAATGCAACTATTAGCATTCTATACCTACACTATAACAGCATTACCTACCAATCATATCGCATGACCTGTCTAGGATAGCAGTGATGCAACGTACTACTACAATTATCAATATTTCAACACGTTTGCGGCACAGGTTAATATTGACCAATTTGGTCAAAATTTTCAGGGAATTATTTTTTCATAAGAGGTAACAAATTTATCGGGTAGCACTCAGAAATTCCGGATTTTAAAAATAAGGGCCACTCTAGTGTATAACGGTATATTGTATAGATCGAGGCTGGTGATGTAATAGGAAAATTTACTCACAGCAGAGGGAAGGAGCTGAAATGTAGGAAGCTGAGAACGTTTTCTATCTGTTTGAAATTTTTCTACGTATGCTCTCAGTGGTTTAGGGAAGAGTAAGCATTTCTATGAGTAAAGTATTTGAGACATTCAACCAGGGGCATATATTGGGGGGTAGGGGGGGTGGAATACCCTAAAGTTTGCCGATTCAGTAGTGTTCAAACGATAGTTATTTTTTATATTACATCACTTCAATCGGCAATTTATTGAGTAGCTATTCGTGTGCAATGGATAAAACAATAAAGCGAGAATAATAATACCTATTCATTCTATTACAAATTAACGATTACATCGATTTTTTTAAAAGATTTATTAAAACAACAATGGAATAGATATGTAGGTAGCTCAATTTAAAAGATGAAAACTGAACAGTTCTTGTTTTCAAAAACTACCAGCGAGCCTATAAAGTAGTCTGAAAAAATTCCACGTGGGTCGGGGTCAAGGGGACTTCTAAAAATATCGATTTCATAATTGTGCCTAAGCGTTATCGTGTTAAAAAAAATTAAATAAAGTTAAAAACGGTTTTTAGTGGGGGGTAAAATCATTTTGGGGATTGTTGATTTTTTCCGAGAGAACTCCTATGAAACAGTACAACATACTAAATTTTCAATAAAATCAGTCAACTATATATCGCGTAAAAAAAAATTCGAATTGGTTTTTCAATTAAAAATTAAATTCTCAAAAACGAGGGGGCGGGGGTCTGAAACGTTGACAACGGAAGTTTCTAAAGGGTACCTATCTACCTACCACCCAAGTTTCATCGAAATTGCGCTCCGGGTCAGATTCACCATTCTTATCCTCCTATGTCCTTAACGACCTGATTATGAAAAAGGAATCGAACGATATTTTAAGAAGCTGGGTTTGGAAAAATTGACCTGTCCACGAATGTGTAGAGTGCGCTGCAGTTAACCACGAAAAAAATTTAGTCTAAAATTGAAAATAGGATAAACATTAAAAAAAATACATTGGCTCTTATGGGAGCATTTTCATTTTTCACGTTTTACACAAAAACAAAGAGATTTTTTGAAATTTTAGTTATGTAATTATTTATAGAGAATTTTATGGTCTTTCTAACAATGTATTTTTGACAGCTTTAGCGTTTATATTTGCAAAAATATTCAATTTTAAAAAACTGCGCTTTTGATAAAAATCAACTGTTTACATTTTAAAAGCAGTTCTTGATAATAACTCGATTATTCTCTGCAATAATCTTTACATAAACGTCACGATGTTGAACTTAATTTCGAATTTCGCGTTGAAGAATCATTTTTTCTTTGTTGAAATGTAAATTATGATTTCGTAATATTTTTGCAAATATAAACGCTACAGCGATCAAAAATACATTGTTGAAAAGAACGTGAAATTCTCTATAAATAATTACGTAACTAAAATTTCAAAAAATCCCTTTGTTTTTGCGTAAAACGTAAAAAATGAAAATACTCCCATAAAGCCAATGTATTTTTGCAAATATTATCCTATTTTCAACAATTCCGACATTCGCCAACAAATGTCAGCCACTCCGAATGGACAAGTCAACTAGAAGAAATGAAATGTTTTCTACTTGATAAATTAGTGATAATTCGGCATTGCATTGTCGGCAAAATTATTAAGTCGGCGACGACGAACGAGTCCAAAACTCGGAATATCTTAATCATTTTTGTTTATTTTTATCTTATTTTTCAGAGCTTAAATAATCAAATTTGCCGAATTTTTCGTTGGCGAAAATATTGGGGGCGTTTTGACCTCCAATATCCCCCTTACTTTCGCCCCTGCATTCAGCTGAAAGAAAGAAAACAAATAAGGCTACGCTGTAAATATTACATACGTGGTTGGATAGTATATTTAGTTGGTGAATAAGTGACTACGAATCATGAGGGATGATCCAGTTGGAATCAGGGTATAAATACAACTTTATTTCTATTTGTAAGAAGTTGGCAGAATATTTCCAACAACTAACAGTGAGATAGACAGACTTGAGTTTATATTTTTAACCTCAATTTAGGAATTTATTCGCGACGAAGAATTTTATTTTTAGTTAATTAAGCGATGAAACAAGTTTTATTAAATCTCGGCGAAAATGCGACTTTTGCGAAAAAAAAAAATGGAACACGCAAAAAAATTCAATTAAAACGAAACAATGCGTTTTTTTTTTTCGTATTCTTCGTCACTGAATGCCGAATGCGAAAAAATAGAGAGCTTGAAGTTTTATCTGTTTAAGTTCAACCTTCTATTGTAAACTCGTTTAAAACAAATTGAAAAAGTAATTTAAAAAATTGTTGTTGAAAAGTTTTCGACGATTAATGACATTAAGGTAATCCGTTTTATAAAAAGATTACATTGAATGAGAGATGATTGCGTAATAAAACTTAGTCGCAGGTTTAATTCTTTAACAATTAATTTGGTGCGGGCATGATGTCGTTAAGGAAGAAAAATTGAATTTTTCTCGCCTTAATTTAATTAGCTAGGTGAAATTTTACCTTTACTTATTCGTGAGAAAAGATAGTACGATTTTCAGCGTATTTTAGTCGAATCGAAACGCCAGAAAGCGGAGGAACGACGATATGAAAAATGTACAAGAATTGAGAGAAAATTACTCGACGTCTTGGGTATCATTAAACAGAAATGTTTTAAGTTTTATCAGAACCGGGCGCAAAAATGAGCTGAAGGTCGGTTTCATAACGCCATCCATTACGGCGCCGGTGTTATCTTTATTAAACTTTTTGGAATTTCAATTTTCCTTATTCTTTTGCTGGCTTTCCACCGAAATTATACTCGTAATTGACGGCTGGAAAAATTAGCCGCGTGGTTCTTCGTGAGGGTGAATTTTTCGCAAATCATTAATGGATGTTTTAGTCTCGCTTTTGGGCCAATTTAACAGATTGTAATCGGTTTTGTTCGATTTAGAAAAAAAAAATCGCTTTAATTGAATTGCCTTCTATTTTCGACGTTTTTTAATTATTTCCCACGCTATTTTTTAATTTTAAAGTAATTAAAAGTTTTTCTTGATGTTGTATACACGAATGTATTCTGTCATTTTTCCAAAACGAGTTTTTATCCTAATAAGGCCCCTTACACAATATTTCAAGTTATACTTAATCATAAATATAATTTCTCAGTTGCTCTTCTATGAAATTTTCCAAGTCTTCACTCTTCACTGTGCCTACTTCCTGTCTTCCTTTCATCTGCAAAAGAGCGATTCCCATTTCAAATATGAGTTCATTGCTCGTTAAAGACAATACAAAGATTGAAAATTAATTGTACTCTGATTTTATAAAAAAATCTGTTACATCTATCTACAGAAACCCAAATGATGAAATTTGATTCCTTCGTCCAAGAAATTTCTTTTCTTTTTTACGCTGTATTTGGGCATTAGGCTGAGAGCATGTTTTCTGCCGAAGTTGGAAGTGTTTCTTTTAAACTGTCAATTTGATGTTTCCTGAAAAATGCGAACAAACTGAAAGGGCGGAAATAGCTGGAAGAAATTTGGTAAATCGAGTGTGTCGGGTTACGACCGCCATTACGTAATAAATTATTGAATTTTTTTACTTCTCGAAGTGAATATGGAAGAGTATGAAATTCCAAAATCGTTTTCGCATTTCCATTCTCTGACCTACATTAGAGTTCGGAATATACACCGGACTTGAATTTTGAAGTATTTTTGCAACTCTGAGAAACAATACACTTTCACTGTAATTTTTGAAATATCGAATAGATTTTAAATTACTCAAAGGGTAAAAAGACATTGAAATTTTCGAGATTGTATTTAAAACATTAATCTCATCTTGCGAAACAATTTTACTTTATCAAAGCGTAAAAGAAGGCGTTTTAAATAGGCAATTTTAGTGCCATCATCACACAAGCCAGATGAAAAGAAATTACTTTTAAAATTAATTTACATTATAAAAATAATTCACTGGCGGTTGGTACCTTTGATGTTTATTTGCAAAACCTGGCGTACCAGGCGACCTCGAACAAAGATAAATTATTTTGAATTTACCCATTTCGTTTGGTTGTTAGTTTATTCAACTTTACGTCCAAATGATGGATCTGGCTTAACGAAACACGTGAAGGTGAATCTCGAATCATTTAACGCGTAACATCAGGCACAATGGGAAATGGAATTAGCTATCGTGCCAAATATTTTTAATTTAAATTTTTCACGCGATTAGCTATACATTTCGGAACGTGTAGGTAATATACTTTCTCGGTGTTATAACAAAAGCACCATTTTATTTCAATTCCATCGAATACAGCGATAAAATGCGAAACTTTCGCGTGTCCTGCAATAAGAATTTATAATTGATGAAGATATTCACCTTGTGAGATGTGGTTTACCTATGAGGTATTTAAATATTTTTTAGTCGTTGATTTACAGAGGCGTTGAGTTTTATTCAAGATCGTTACGTAATTTACAGCGAGCTCGATTGAAATGAAATTAATGTAAATTATAGAAACACATGTGCATTATTCGGTATTCGAGCTATCTAAAATTAAATTTATTCCACCCGATGATGGTTTTACGACATAGAACGTCGAAGAAACGGCCGTCTTGTTTATTTAGAGAGGTAAAGATTTTCCATTCATTTGCCGCGAATTGGAATCTTCGACGATTACCGAATAGCGCGTATTATATTGCATCAAAAGGATCAACCAATGTCTTGTGAAAACACCTTCATTCGTCTACTAAATTGTTTCTTTAGCTGTTTAAGGAATTCGCCAAATAGCGACGGATACTCTGATGCTTTGTCTCACCATATCGAAGACAATTCACATTTCGTCGCTTGTCTGTTAAATAACTCCTACGAATTTAGATTTCAATAAACCCGACCCGTATTATGTAGCTTTCCGAAATCAAATCGAAATCCAGCTTTGAATTGATTTAGCATTGACCGAAATAGTATTAATGAAAAGTACATCAGATACGTCACCGAGGGTAACCTGGGATTTTTAAAAACACTTTTATATTCTCAAAATAATTTGTTGCAAATATACCAAGTGATTCACCACAGTCTGAGTTCCTTCGTGCCACATGTTAGGGTACTCATATGCCGCTCTTGCATGATGGATTGCCAGCCCTATTTACTGAAGGAGTTGAGATACAAGAGTTTGAAATTTTTTCGAGTTTGAAAATTTTTATATTATTATTCGAGGCAAATAGAGATTACTGTTTGCGCCAAATTATAGTGTATATCATAATATTTAGTATAATTGATGAAAAATTCATATCATAAGAGAGCATGGAACTTTATTCCCGAAAAATGAAAAAAATGTTTAAAATGAAAAATTATTTAAAATATAAAAATAAAGACAGTCTAGAAGGAACGTGAAAAACAAATTTCAAAAATGAGAAAATATATATTTTTTCAAATGAGAAACATGGTGAAAAAGAACAAAACTTTTAAAAAGAAATTCTAAAATTCTAAAAGTAATAAATTATTTAAATTAAAAATTGACAAAAAAATTGAAATGCCTGATGATACAAAAAAAAATCAAAAAGGTCATTGCAAGTAACATAACGAACAGATTAAAAGACCTAAAAATGAAAAATTATTTTAAAAAAAAATGAAAAATTGAAAAATATCCAACACAAAAAAATGACAGAAAATGAAATTTAAATTAATCTAAAAATGAAAAATTGTTCATTAACAAAAAAAAAAAAAATACCCAAAAAAACTTCCAAAAAATGAGGAAAAATCTAAATAATAACAATTATGCCCCAAATACACATCTCATCGCTTCCACCTGTCTCTTCCTCCCACTCTTCAAGAACAACTCGCAGATGAAATCCTACTTTGAGAAACCTCATGAAGTTGCTCAAAATCACCAACATTCTCTTCCAAATTTAGTCCTTTCCTTAACCCGTGCCTTCGGGCAATATAGCAGTATAGAGCACGTAAATTAAACAAGTAAGTAAGAATTTTAAAAATTCCAAGAATTAAAAAAATTTCAGAAAACAAACTCAAAATTAGTTTAAAATCAAAAAAAAAATAATACCACGATGAAAGTTTCCAAAAGATAAATTAAATTAAGCAACACTTGAATGAAGAAGAAATTGTTCAAAAAGAAAAAAAATCCATAAAAAAATATTCAAAAATAGGTTCAAAAAAAAGTTTTCGAGAATTAAAACTTGATCGAACATAAAGATGAGATTAATAAAGTGTTTCAAAATTTTAAAAAATCATAAAATAAAAAATCAGGAAAAAAAACTTGAAATTGGTTCATAAATCAAAAATTAGTTAAAAGTAAAATAAAACAATACAATGAAAGTTTTCAAAAAATAAATAAAATTTAAGAAATTCTCGAATAAAAATGAACAAAAATGAAAAAAAATTGTCAAAAATCGAAAAAACGAAAAATTTTCAAAAATAAGATACCAAAATGTTCAAAAAAAAATCACTAAAAATGAAAAAAAAAAAAACATGACAACTTTAAACATCAAAAAAAGTCTAAAAAATAAATTACACTTTGGAAATGAACAGCTTACTAAAACCAAAAAAAAAGTCTTATTAGCGAAAAAATCCAAAATTTTGTTTTGAGCCACATTAAAATTCTCTTTCGTACTGAAGAGAGACCAGTTGCTGTAAATGGCACGTTAAAAAAAATCTCTTTGAAGGTATTTTTGTAGCAGTATTGTAATCGATAGAAAGAAAAAGTAGGTAAACGTCCTTACTAGTTATTTTTAAAATTTCTCTTCCGGGTGCTTCTTCGCGATTATTGAAGTTTCGCTTATCAGCACGTTGGGAATTTACATTCTGGAATACATTTTATAAGCTTTTTATGATTTCGAGTAGCTGTTTGTTGTTTTATATGCGTCCGTTTTACTGGTAAATTTTATTATTGCTACGGAGGTTAATGATACCAGAAGCAGAGCGGGGTGAATTAAAGCACTAAAATAATTATTACTTTATTCCGTAAATAAATACGAATTAACATAAACGTGGTGTTTTTAAAATAGGTTACCGAAGAGCACGAATATTAATGACGAATCTAGATACATTTTACTTTTTAACGAGATCTTATCAAAAATGCAGCTCAAAGATCTTAAGTATTTATGAAACGTAAATCCAGAATTATTACTTATTTTTTCGTATTTCTTTGACAACATAAAAGTATTCTATTTAAAAGTGAATACGTACGCAGTGGTTTTTTTTTTTTTTGTTTGAAAGGCCTGTTTAAAGTATTAGATAGTGTTAAGCATTATAATTACCTACTAATTCGAGTTAATTCTAAATATATTTTTGCTAGCTAAGAGAGACCGAAGGAAGTTAATCTAGCCGCCAAATACATATAATGTGGTAAAAAGCCCTCATTATGCAATTGACTTATTCGGTTCAAAAAGCCATTTATAACTGTCATCGTATTAAACGACGTTGGTATTATGGCCGCGTAGACAAAGGAAATTCGAGCATTAATTATTCATAATCCATAAATTACCACATCGTTCGACGATACTTCTTTAAATGGAGCAAACGCGATAAAATCGTCGGCTTTCGGCGCGTTCGGCTAATGATATCGAATAACGTGAAAAATGGTCTCGCAGCAGTCGTAAACGATATAGAGGAAATAGTCATTTGGCGACTAATTTTCATAAAGGCGGATAATGTAAACGCAAATATTTAAATTCATACGACAAATCCGTACGTATATGCGAATGCTTATAATCATCATCGATATATCTACCATTTGTTTATAACGAGACGTGGTTTTTTTATCCGCATCTATTTTGATAAACCTATAAGCGCATTATAAGCGATTTCTGTATTTCATTATTAAGTAAATTAGACCTATCGTTGTATTCAATGAGATTCATTTGCCTACAGGAACTCCGTTTTGGTGTTTGCTGGATATCGTACCGATTAAAAATGAAAAAAGAGAAGTGGTTCTGTTTTTAGCCTCACATAAAGATATAACTCATACTAAGCTAGCGGAATTACGGACGATATGCGACGAATACGAGACTGGCGATTACTCAGGTATGTTTAGCCACATTTCAATTTTATTGATTTCGTTCGCGTCCAAACGCGTGACATTTTATTCAATGTTTTTCTTCGCTTGTTTTCATCAGATGCGAATGGTAATTTAGATCCCGAAGCTCCCCCAGCCAATTATGGGCGTAGAAGAAGTAGAGCAGTTTTGTACCAACTCAGTGGTCACTATAGGCAAGATAAGCCGAAAACTAAAATTATCAATAATGTGAGTTGCATTGAAATTTTTTTATTCTATTTTACAAAACCTTTTGAAAATGTAAGATTACCATTTTGGGAACAAGAATATGGTCAAGTGGTCCTTAATGGCTAGACAATTTATAGTTGTAAATGGAACCATTTTTCCAGGTTAGACCACTCCATTGACAAAAAGCGTTGCTAATTGTTAATGGGAACATTATTCCAGGCTAACCACGCTGTACTCATACAGCTCACCTATAAAAAAAGACTGATCAAGAGACTTGTTAGTTGGAAAAATGTTCCAGATAATTTAAGGAAAAAGAAGTAAAAAATTTACAGAATGATGTTTCTTCAACTTGTAGAGTAAAGATTGCACATGGCTAGTAGTTACTCTAGGAGAGAAGATTTTTTACTAGAAAAATCATTGAAAAATTCATTTCATCTCTATTTTTTGTTCTTTTTTTTTTTTGTTAAAAAAAAAATGAAAGAAAGAACCTCAAACACTGTAAACTTATCGAGAAAATTAAAAAAAATCCTATCTTTTTTGAATGCTGTTTTTTCAAGAAACAGTATAAGTACCTACTGTTTAGTACTTTATAGACGCATGGAAACCGAAAAATGTACAATATTTTTATAATAAAAAAAAAAATAAAAATAAAATAAAATAAATAAAAATAATCGAGAAATGTAAGTTCTTTATATCATTAAAAAATGGAGAAAAATCTAAAACGTGAAAAAATTGACCCTATTAAAAAAATTCATACAATGAAAAAAGATATAAAAATTAAAAAAAAAATGAAAACAGAGAAAAAATATCTACATATGATTTTTTTTTTCAAATTTTTTAATAATAGCTTCGAAACAATTTATCGCTTGCATTTCCAATATTCCGTTGCCTAAGGCTGCTGTCTTCGTAGCATATCCTTTATATCCTTCACTAGTTCCATTTAATTATTTTTGTCAGTAGAATTGGAATTGAACTAATTTCTTGAATGTTTTCAAAAACAATGAGTCGTAGGAGTAAAATTTTTCCAACTTTATAATTGGAGAATGCAATTTTTTCAAATTTCATTCTTTTGCATGATAATAAATGATTAAAAATGATTAAAGAAGTGAAATTTCATTATAGTACTTTCCCGTTTCTAGTTTCTTCTTCTTTTTTTTTTTCTTTTTTTTTTTTTTTTTGGAAAGCCTAAATTACTCAAAATCTATGATTGATTAATATTATCAATACCCAAATTATCTCTCCCTTCTCATAAAAATCGAAATTTCAACGCCATGAATCGAATCAACGGAAACATCTTTATCGTTATCTCTGTTATAATTATCCGATGACAGATGGCTCAGCCATCATTTTTCCGAAACTTATTTTCGATGATTATCGATGACTTTTTCACTTCCATTGTTAAGCCGACCTTTAAACGCAATAAAATACAATATCTGAATATGATTTTGGTTCAAATGACAGTTCTTTTCTTACCACAGTGACATTTATAACAATACGTGCCGGTATTTGCGACTCTCTGGCTTTATCAGCGATAACAAATACCCGGAAAATGTCACTCATACACCCTTTCGATATGTCGAAGTAATTGAGGAAAAATCTATTACGTTGAAGAAACGAATAATTATTTGAATTCGAAACTTAGAGTTGAAACATTGCGTTGATGAAAGAGTTGTTTTTATTATTTACCTACGAGAAATTTGATAATGGTTGAAAATTACATGATATTATTTTTATGTGTAATTTTCTATCGACTTTAATTTGCGTGGTTTTGATTACCTAGTAATTATGTCTTATATATTTATGCAAAAATTAAATGAAAAAAAAAACTTATTATTGAACCATTGATTTTTATTTTTAAACGAATATTCGCACTTTTTGTAAAATATTTACATTAAAAAAAAGACACTTCATTGGTACGATTTTGGTGTTTTTCAAAAATTAGTAACAGGTAGGTACCAACGCAAAATTTAGTAAAATAACTTCAATAGACGAGACTCGGAAAGTTTCGCCCCTCTGCATCAATATTTACTTTTCCCATCATAGGAAAGTTTGCAAATTTCGAGTTTAAGAAAAGAAATCAATTTTTTGCAACTATTAGAACTTAACATTGTTGTCCAAAGATTAAAAAAAAAAAACTCGAAAGTTGCAATATGTCTAATTTACCCTCTAGGGGTTCTCATTATCGTAGTATTTTTCATTTATTGCTGGAATTTAATGAAATGCCTAATTGAATTTAAGTCTATCTGAGCAAAATATGAAGTGCTTTGAGAGTCTTTCAAAATGAAAAATTTGGCCCAAACATCTCTTGAAGTAAGTAAGATATTTTGAAGGTTCCTAAATTTTGACCATTCACCACTGTATAATCACTTCACTCAAATCATTTACTTAACCAACGTAATATATTACTCAGTATTTACTCATCATTTCTTGAATTATGTAAAATATTTCAACTTTTGAATGAATTTTTTTCATATCATATTGTGTACAGTATTATTGCTAAACTTCATATGTGGTGTAAAGTAAGAGCTACAACTGAAGGAGAAGTCGTGATAGGTGGGGAAAGTAAAGAGATTTGTATAGTAGTATTTTATCACTAAGAAATTCTGAGAAAATGCTGGGAAGATCAAGATGTCTGTAAAGAAGAGAATAATGTGCCCAATCTTGAAAAATATGATTAAGATGTGCGCAGTAATATTCACGAAAGAATGATGGGATATACGATATGGCGTGTACAAGTACACGAGTAAACTGGCCCCTTCCCTTCCCCTCCCCTCCCCTTCCCTCTCCAAGTATCAACATATTGGCTACAAATATTTTTAGGACTCTAAAATGCAAAATTTCAATTTTTGCAAACCACTTCAAATGTTTAAATTTTGTATCCAATTTAATTTTGAAAATTAAGAGTTTAAAGATTTAATTTAAAATTTTCAAACATAATCGTGAAAAATAAAAATATTGATAAAAGGTAAAAAATTATCAAAAAATGAAAACTCTTATAAAACAATCAAAAAAATTTCAAAAAACCGTCAAAAATCGACAAATTAATATTTAATTTAAAAAATTATGTATTTACGTTTTATATTAATTTTATTTGTTATTATGCAATATTACAATTTATTAATAAATTGAATTCATCTAACGGGCTGAAATTTTCCAAGTTTATAATTAGAATAATTTTACAACTGTTCTACCTGCCTATTACCCATTTTCGAAAAAGAAATATATCTACGCGTAAGCAGCCGTGTTATATTATACTAAAGCTTAGTTCTCGATAAAGGCTCGCTCAAATTTACATATAATGGTGTTAATCTTTTCATGCCCATACCTAGACTGAGGCTCAAAACCTTTACCTATCCATTTCCGTAGCATAACAAAGTTGAATTCAAGGCAAGTATGTAATATTTTTGCCCATAGGAATCATATGAGCCCATATTTATGAAATTTCAGCTATTTTTCCTTTGGAAGTGACTTGAAAATTCGAAGTATAAAAATGGTCCGAACATGTATTTCCACTTTTGATGAAAAGGAAAGGGAATGAAAAGAAATACAAAACGAAGATCTACCAACAACACTATTTAATTCCTATGAGAACCGAAATAGGCAACCTTAAGAGCACATAATGAGCGTACATATAATCGTGTAACTGCATTCAGCTACACCTAGATACTCTCTGAACGACGTAATTTGGTTCTTAATTAACTAAGCATTTAAACGGAGATATGGTCAAAGCAATGTCTATGTAAATAATGTTTCGCGGACACGTACGTAAATAAATAGGTATATTATTTTAGCAAGGCAAATGCAAATAATCTCCCTTTGCTATTGGCTCTAATTTACGCGTTAAAAATCTCTTTTAATTAAATCGTCGTGTTTAATTGAACTATATAGATTACTGCATATACTAGTAGTCATTTAATATTCGCTTTGGAGATTTGATTTTCCATCATCAATTAGGTAGGTATAAACTATAAAGACTGAATTTTACTTTGAACGTGGTAATGGTGTAGCGATTAATAAATTGATTGATAGTGGAACAAACATTTCCTAACTTGAAACAAGTAGCAAGTAAAAGTTTCGCTCGAATAACTAAACATTTTAATGAAAAGAATCGAACTTCCGTTGGAAAATTGATACAACTCGCTATAACTCAAATTGAACTCCGTTGAATAACGATTTCTCACGTTATTTAAATTTCAAGTGTTATACTTGAATTCGATTCTCCATCTAAAATATCCATATACTCGATAGGCAGTTATAAACGAAATAAAATATAAATTCGGTAATTCGAAACGTGAATCGTTTAATAAAATTTAATTCAACATTCACGTCGTGGATGTTACGAAAACGTGGCCAATTTTTAGAATCCTCAGCCACTCGCGATTGATTTTTTATTACGAGCGAAAATTAAGCTTATAAATGAGATTTAAATTTCTTTCTAAATAAAAAACGAAATTAACTTTTAATTGAAACTCATTCATCGGTTCGGCATTTAAAATGAATAAATTTTGATAAAATGTATACTCGAAAATCAGCTTTATTTTGATTTCTAATCCTCCGCTGCGAACTGGTATTTACGTTTTACGCGTTATAATTTTCGCTCTTTTATCTTACCCTTATCACGAAAGCTTTCCAAATATTGTTGGCGTAAAAACTTAACATTGTGAGATGTAATCCATCAAAGGAACTGTTTAAAGGATTTGCTCCGGCCGCCGGTAAATTATTAGGTGTACCAGACGAAGCTGGAACTGGAAAACGAGAGGTGGAAGCAACGGCGTAGTTAAGCATGTTGGTACACGCTTCAATAACTATAGTTGCGTGTTCATTGTTTAACGATTAATTTGCGTCAGCTACCTCCGAAAAATGTTTTTACAAAAGATGAAACTCAAGAAAGAGATTTTGTTTTCGTCCACCTCCATCGATTCGGCGTAAAGTTAATTGGTTTTGTAGAACGGGTTTTTCTTCGATCGCTATTTATTACGAATCGAGTACTCAAATGGTGTATGAAAAGAGGCATTGTTTTTTGAATAGCGAATGAGAGATAACTGTTGTATGAATTTCGTTGTTCGATTGTATTGGAATGCTGTTTTTATTATCACTTGGATGGATGAAGGTGAAAAAAATGTTGAGAATTTTTTTAACGATTTGAAGATTCGGTGGCACTTTGAAGACAAAGGGCATCTTCTTTATACAGGGTGTTTTACCTTATTATAAGGTCCTTCATACCGCATGTAGAGATACTCATGTGACACGCGTGTGTGATAGTTTGTCTACCCTACTTCCTGAAGGAACTGAGTAAAAAGTTGAAAAAAAAAGGTTTCACTCTGGTGATGATCATTATTAGCGGAGGAGCCCTTGAGTCTCATTACCTTTTTGGGGTGGGGAATTTTATATGTTTTTAATGGTTCCCAGCCAATTTCCCGAATCTACTTTCCCGAATTAACGTTTTCCCGAACGGCTATTTTCCCGAAAATGTTTTTCCCGAATGGCCATTTTCCCGAAAATGTTTTTCCCGAATGGCCATTTTCCCGAAAATGTTTTTCCCGAATCCCAATTTCTCGATTCCATTGTTCCTGAACAGAAAAATTAAAAACAGTTACATTTTTTATTCAAAATCAAAGATTAATATTGTGCGAAGGTATTTTAACTCCCCTTCCTCGTAATCTGAGTAACTAGCAACAATTCCGGATATACGATTATGTAAATCAATCCATTTCCATTTTGGAGCCGCCTTCACCTTGCGCCCATGCTTAACTCAGCAATGATCGTCTCAGTGTTGGCCTGCTCTTTTTGTAGATGAGTGAAAGCTGTGTATGAATCTGGGTGATGTTTTCCGAGTAACAACCGAAATTAGTAATCATCGGGCGAGAGGCATTCTGGAAATAGGTATTTGAAAATAAATATCCGAGAAATACGTATTCGAAAGATATGTATTCGGGAAATAGGCATTCGTGAAACAATACTTTTGTGATAACAGATTAGGGAAAACGTAATCCGGGATAATTTTATTCGAGAAGCAGATATTCGAGAAAATGGTCATTAGAGAAAGTGGATTCGGGAAAATGTCCGGGAATCGTTTTTAATGCGTATTTAGGATACTCTCGCAAATTTAAAAAGTGATGTTATACCAGGAGGAGTGGTGCCAACTTCTTGAGGAGGGTGAGAGGGAAATAAATTAATTTTTTTGCATATATCTTAGTTCTTATGGAGCTTTCGCGAAAAATAGTTCAGTAAAAAATTAAAGAAGATCAAATTTTGTAGAAGAGAGGTTGGTTATATTCTGTTTTCTTATTGAAGTGATGGTTATTCCATAAACATGAGAAACATGCATAGGTGAACGTATTTGCTATTTCAGTGGGGGGGGGTCTACGAGTTATATTAATGTACTTTTTGTGCCTAATTTCAGTTCACTGTAAGTTCTTACTAGGTGCTTCAAAAGAAATGCTCTAAAAATTGACTCAAGGAAGCTTTAAAATATGCAATGTATCCATGTGGTACTAGCTCCACGAATGATGTAAAGTAAACGCGATTAACCCCAAAAATTTTCGAAAGGATTCAATTTTTTAGGAAATATATCTGAAGTATACTAGCAGTCAAACTTTTGTATGAGCCTTGAGTAAGGCTACCCTCTACACTAGAAGATGTGTTTTCGGTATTCGTCTTGGAAATTTCGGTTACTTTGACACTTGCAACAAAATAAGTGAAGAGGAACAAAATTCTTCTATTTATAATTTTTAACAAAAAAGGTTCTTTTCAGAAGTTCATTTTGGTAACTTTTTCTTCATTTATCTTAGTATGTATAACGTTTTGGAGAAAAATGATAATGCAAAAAATTATTCTATACTCAACAAAGGTTCAATTTATTGTCTTTGTATAATGCATTGGAAGGCGAAAAATGTTCCTGATTTATCGCTTATATGATATCAACACAATTTTTACTTCCGGTTTTCTATTTCTTACGGTAAATATGGCATTTATGAGAAAAAGTGTTGTACACTAAATTAGGTATTTTTGAATTTCCAATAAAAAAAGTTATATTAATTTTTTCAATTTAGTGCATTCCAAAGGCAAAAACCTCCCTTGTTTAATCAATAATGGCCAGTAATCAGTATAGGTACATCCATTCATGCATGTTACTCATGTTTACATAATAACTATTACACTTATCAAAAAAATGAATATAACCTTTATTACAGGAAATTAGACGTACTTTAATTTTGTACTGAATCATTTTTTATGTATGACTCACCGAATAGGAGATATTTACACAAAACAAAATTTAACTCTCTTACCCCTGTCCAAAATGCTATGTGGAAGTGTTGTCTGCACATTAAATAAAAGTTCTCCCGTTTCCCTTCCCTTCCCAAAATGGCAATAAGAACCAAGCTTAGCTACCTGTCTGCATGCGATACTCCATCAAAAACACATGAAAGTATGCTGTTTGTGTCAAAATGTAGAATATGAAATTTAGTACTTAATAAAAAAATTGATGTTGTTGGAGGGAGTAGGTGGAAAGAATAAGTGATGAAAAAGGTCTATGAAAGTGTGAAATATAGCATTTTCAATTTTTTTAACGGGTAATTTGGAAAAATACTCTATTCCCACTTCCAAGTTTTTAAATTTTTATTAAAGTTTCCAATCCATCACTCATCACATACTTCAAATGAATACCCCTGGTTAGATGTAGATGTCGAAAAGTATTAACTTGAATACAAAATTTGAATAAAAATATTTTTCGAAATTTTTATCTAGAAATTCAAACTAGGTAGAACCGTACAATTCACAACAACATTTTACTGACAAAAAATCAATTACAAAGGAAACTGGAGGCGGATAAAAATAATATATAAAGGTAAAAGAATTTTCTGGGAAACAATACTTATTTTCATGTTTTGTAAAAATATCTGTAAAGTTCTCCGTTCATCCCACATTTTAAATTTTTTTAATGTATCAGTAGTTTTCAAAGGTATTTGCAAAATATGTAGGCGTATGAAAAACCAATGAGTTTGTCGAATTTTTCCGCTGATATGCTTTTGTTGGTAGCAGTGCGTTATTGCATAGTCTATACTGAATTACGTACGTGCCATCCTACTTTGAATTTCTAAGGATAAGTTTTAAAAAATATTTCTATAAAAAAATTGTATGAAAAAGAATTTTCTTCGTCATTTAAAACTACCCAGAGGGCATTCATTCAGAATATCTGTTGAAAGGTGGAGTGAGAATGAGTCCCCTATTACTACATCTCTTGTAACAACAACAAAACAATGAAGTGTAGGTAAGTATTGAGTAGCTACATAATTGATTGTTTAATGGACAGTCAAATTAAATATTAGAATGTCACTTGTCCTAAAAAAAAGTGATTCTACATACAATGCAGGGAAACCTTACTACGAAGGCCTTATTTTAATGTGCTTACATCTGGGAGCCCACAACTCTAAATACACCTCTACAAACTTGCTTCACGATTTAAGGCGATAAATAATTTCCGGTGAGCGATTATGTACAAAAGATATTTCCGCGATTTAACTCATAACAACCATCAAAGGGATGTTCATAGATTTTCCTAATTTTGTTGAAAGAATTCGTTATTAGGTAAATAAAATGAACGAAATAGTTTCACGAATCGTAAGCTCGTATGTAAACTGGGTTTCAAAATAAAAGCCTAAAAGGTTTCTACTCGTGCTTCGCGAATATATGTAAGTATGTGGTAGATATTTTTAAAGATAAGTATTCTCATAGTATTTGCGAACTATAAAAATAAACTTTATTGGCCTACTTTAATCTGTAGCTTTCTTCCTTTGTATTGGCTTGAGAATATAACCGTATAAGATGTTGATTCGACTTCCATGTTTACAAGAATTACCTCGTCATAATATTAAACGAATAAAATAGTAGGGAAAAAGAAGTTTGAAATCTTGAAGACCTTTATTTGGTGAGTAGGGAGTACGTTTATGATGGATTTTTCGGAAGTAGAATGTAATTAGCTGAGTTTTTAATAAAAACGATAGCTATTGCAGCCTACCTGATTTGGGAAGGGAAGGTCGGGGGAGGGTGGGGTCTTCAAATCTTTGCGTTTCAGACCATTTGTAATCATCTGGCAAATGTCCAACTTTTTGGTATATATATATTTTTTCCCCCACGCGTAGCGCCGGCGAGTATTCATAAAATTCGCTCAAAATTTGGTGAGGAACTCTTCTTGAAAATGCGCAGAAGTGCTTTTTTTGTTTTTTCGAAAAATTTTGAGGGGGGCTGGAGAAGAGGCAAATAGCTCAAATTTTTCGTTTTTGATCTCATATGAAAGAGTGAGTCACGGACACCAACATATTTCAATTTCAGCTTCCTAAGTGCATTTTGAGGAGAGTTAGCAAAAACCTGTTTTTGAGGAAATTGCGTTTTTTGTGTCACTCGCCTTGCGCAGGCGGGTGTGGATAAAATTCGCTCAAAATTCGGTGAGGAACTCTTCTTGAAAATACGCAAAAATAGTTTTTTTGTTTTTTCGATAAATTTCAAAATGGCGGATCACTCAAATTTTGAGGGGGCTTGGAGAAGGGGCAAATAGCTCAAATTTTTCATTTTTGATTTCATATGAAAGAGTGAGTCACGGATACTAACATATCCAAATTTCAGCTTCCTAAGTGCATATTGAGAGGAGTTAGATCAAAAAACGGCTTTTTGAGGAAGTTTTGAGTCATGAAATTTCTTGAATCTTCCATATCTCCCCACCAAATCAAGTTAAAGAGGTCAAATTTTGTGTGTGAGGTTAGTTGGTGACCACAATATGACCTCTTGAATTTGGATCAAAATGGATCAAAATGGCGGATTATCAAAATTTTGAGTAGAGCTTGAGGAGCCTCAAGTTGGTAAAAATGTAATTAATATGAATTCATATGGTTATTGGGGATAAGTTGTATACTATATCCCGAATTCACTTCCATACATGATGTTGGAGGGGGAAGGCGGGGTTATCAACCTAAAATAGTGGTGGTGGTACAGGAGGGGTCGAAAATTTTTTATTGCTATGTCATATGATAAAATGAGCCCAAGTGACAAACGTATTTTGATTTTAGCTTCCTCAGTGATTTTGGAGGGGAGTTAGAGTAAAAAACGGCTTTTGGAGGGGAAATTGCTGCAGGAAATTTCATGAATCTTCCATATCTCATCACCAAATCGGCCTAGAATGGTCAAACTTTGTGTGTAGGATTAGTTTGTAACCAGAATATAACCTCTTAAATTTGAGTCAAAATGGATCCAAAATGGCGGATTATCAAGATTTGAAGATAATTTGAGGACCCTCAAATAGTTATAATTTGAGAAATATGTGTTACATGATTATTTCATGGCAAGAAATACTACATTTGTGCCAAATTCAACTTCTTAAGTGTTTTTGGAAAGGATAGGGTAGGGGTTTTCAGACTTGGTATTGGGTGTGGCCTGTAGTCATGAACGGTTGAGCAAGGTTATTAGTAAATCAAAACAAGCTTCAATTAAGAACTCAGCTCCAGTAATGCGGCATGGCTGCTTACATTTTTTTTTTTCAAACAAAAAATGAAAACGGTGCTAGTGAAAATTATACGTATATTCAAAACAAATGAACTCTTTCACTGGTCACAGAAAAATGGATTGAAATTCTCTCTATCTAAATCCACGGCAATTCACATTTGCAAACGCCGCAACTGCTCTAAAAAATTGGAAATATACCTTGATGAGGTCAAAATTCCAACTTCTACTACGGTAAAATATTTAGGTCTTACATTTACAGATAATTTTTCTTGGCTACCACACATAAAAGACATTAAACAAAAATGTTTTAATAGGATCAATCTGTTAAAAAAACTTTCTCATTCCTCTTATGGTTCAGACCGTCACACATTACTTAAACTTTATCACACCATCATAAGACCAATTATAGATTATGGTTCATCCATCTACGCACATGCTTCCGACACCCAGCTTGAGCAGCTGAACCCTATCCAAAATACTAGCTTAAGACTGGCTACAGGCGCTTTCAGAACCACTCCCATAACAAGTCTCCTTTGTGAAGCCTCAGAATGTCCTCTATTCATACGCAGACAACTTGTCACTACTCTAAACATACTATATGTAATGGCTAATCCCAATTTTAATCCGACCTCTCAGTATTTGATACCAAGTCAATCAATGCTACCAATATTTAAAGATTTAATTCAACAAATAACAACAAAGGTACTCCCTATCCATCATTACCCTATCAACCTCATACCCCCCTGGCTGTCATACAACCCTACCATTAACCTTTCCTTAACAGAATTCCCAAAAACACAAACAAACCCAATCATATTCACCAAACACTTCAATTCCCTATTAGAAAAATTTCAAAACTTCAAACACATCTACACCGATGGCTCAAAATCATCCCACTTCACTGGATGCGCTATAATCCATGAAGACACTTACATACCTATTCCCTACCTCCATACTTCTCAATACTATCAGCCGAACTATATGCTATTAAAACAGCCATCATATTCACAACTCAGTTCTCCCTTCACGAAACAGTCATTTTTTCAGATTCACTCTCCGCCCTTCTCGCAATAAAAAACCACGCATCCAAAAAATCACACCCAATCGTTCAAGAAATCGTTTCCCTTCTCTCATCATATACCCACTCAATAATATTATGCTGGATACCTTCCCACACCCATATACGAGGAAACGAGCTGGCTGACTATTACGCCAAACAAGCATACCTACATCAACCTACAGATAACATACCCATCCCTTTATCTGATCTCAAACGTCATGCAAAATTCATAATGAAAGAAGAATTCCAAAATTTTTGGTCCAACATTCCCAACTCGAATAAACTGAAAAACATCAAAACTACCACCTCTCCCTGGAAAATATCAGAACAACTTAATCGTCGATCCTCTACCCTACTTACAAGATTGCGAACAGGCCACACGTTGCTTACTCATAAGCATCTTTTTCTTCGACAAGCAGCCCCATTGTGTAACCCATGCAACGTTCCTGTATCTGTTCTTCATATACTCACCGAATGCCCAAATTACCAAACCCTGCGCAACACATATCTTCAATCCAGCAATATAAAAATTATACTCGCAGATAACCTTTGAACGAATAAATAACCTGATGAAATTTTTGATCTCTTCTGGCCTACACAAATTAATATAATCTTTACCGTCGTGCCTCTAGCCACAGCTGCTGTACATGGCACGTTAAAAAAAAAAAAAAAAAAAAATTGAACATTTTTGAAATAATGTTGATAAAGAATGTTTAATTGGCTGATATTTTTGATTTTTTTGTAAATTTCATTAATGTTTTGATTCTTTTTAAATTTTATAACCTTTTTTCCGTACTGAGTTTTTTCTGAACACTTATTTCATTTATTGATCTTACAAAATATATTTCAAGATTCATAGACTTTTTTGTATTTTTAAAAGAATTTTTTCTAAATATTTATCGCTCTTACCGCACTGAAAGAAACAAATTTTCAATATATTTTACAGCGTAACTCAATCCCAGTAATGGTCAACTGAATTGTAGTAATTGCAATTGAATTCTACAAATAGCTAACGTGTGTAAAAAATTATTGCTAAAAATTCCTATCGTTTTCAAGTTAAAAACTCAGCTAAAAATGAATTCGATGCATTAGCGCTGAAGAGAACTCTACATCGTTAGGACTCATTTTCATATGCTAATATGTCTCTGAACGCATGGAATACTATTTCACGCATAATTATTTATAATGGCGTCTTCAGCTACCAAGATTTTTATTGTAGTGTGTACTGTACATAGAAGTTATCACAGCTTAATAGATACAATACACAAAAATTCTAAGAAAATTACGAGTATACGTAATAATGTTACAAAAATTAATATAAACTTAATATCACGTTGATTTTTTTTCGTAAGTTCTCTAGTTTGTAATTCCTATCTTATTAGCACGAATGTACGATATATAGATAAACGGATGTTATAAGAGGAAAATTGGAAGTTCACGAGGAAAATGTCGTATCGCGTCGATTTCCCAAACTCAGTAGCCCAGAAATTGTAAGCGATATAAAGAATAAAGATCACAGTTTGAAAATTAATCACGTCTTCGTTTCGAAATTACTTCAACGAAAGAAAGTATATCACGTACAATTCATATCGCGACTCGAGCGAAAGCTATTTTCGAATTTACCTCTCTCTTCTGTATCATCTTCATTTGTACCATCAATCGATTAATATTCCGCCGTTGGTAACCGAATGATTCTCTGGTGGAAGATTAACGTAATAAAAATATAAATTACGAATTTTCGCGAGAGCCACGATGACGCTGGGTTGAAGGTGAACGAGGTTTTTGTATTGTAAATTTTTCCCATTACAAGCTCCCTATATAGTTCAACGAATTTACGCGCAGATTCATCCATTCGCCATTTCGGCGTATCTACCAATGAATTTCACGTCGATGGTTAACACTTGAAAATAATTTCCAAGCCCATGGCACCGCAAATGTATTTACCAGTTTATACCGCCACTACGTGTACGTGGTATTGTTCGAAGAAATTTCTAAAGAAATATAACCTAGTTAAAATGAAACAATAGGCAACGGAAATGTATTGTTCTCTTGCGTGATGCTTTTGCATAAGAAAAAAAAAACTTTTTTGAAACTTTTTCAGCTCTCTTTTTCCTTTATATACGCGAGCCGGATAGAATAAAAAGGATGATATAAGGAAAAATAGTAAAAATACATGGAATAGCTCGGATACACGAACCTACCTCTTTTAAGTACCTGCATGACTTTTTCTTCGATATGGAGGAAAAGTCTTATCATCTTCGTTCGTTATCGACGATAACAAAAGTTTTCTTTCTTTTTTTTCTTTTTTTTTTTTTTTTTTAAATTATCGAATAACTTTAATAATAGAAGTTTTATAATTAAGATTTCAATTACTTTTTGGAAATTAAAATTACCCCATTAATTGAGCCGGTTATCGAGTTTGTGGATGTATTTTCTGTGCTCGAACTTGGAGGGAAAAAAGGTCCGATTTCGTTCAAGAAGTTTATTGATTAGCCGGAGAATTCATGCGAACACTTTAGCCTCTGGTTTGGACTTCTCCGGTAGGTTTTTATTTCACGAGGCGTTACCATGCGAATCCACATGCCGTGTTTTCGCGTAGGTACCTCCGTTGTTGGTAACTGCTTGTGGCACTTTAATTAAAAAAGTATGTAAAAATTTCATTAAAACTACGTGATTTCACGTAGTTTTACGTTGCGAATAAAAACTTTGCAGAAATTCCAACTCGTAGAATTTGCTAATTGCATGAACTGTTTTCTTTTTGCCACTTCCAGAGGAAATTTTTCGTCTTTAGTATATAGTAAAGATTTAAAGCCGTACGTGAATGAGGACAAAAATGCGAACCTGTTTAAGGCTTAGTAATTCGTTCTCTCTTGTGATACGAGATTTTCTCGATACGCCGGAAAAGGAATTTTTTTCTATGGTGATTTTTCCACATTGAAATCTCGTTATGTGCTTTTTTGGCTGAATGTATCAATACACGTACGCGCAGCTCGCAGGTAGTGTATAAAAAGGAAAAAAGCTTTATTACTGAGCTTTTCAGCTGTATGAAAGAGACATTCTTGTTAGGTACCGTTTTTTTATTACCGAGTCCACGTAGACTTCGACGAATTCACAAAATTTGTCGATCGATGGCAAATCATGAATGTTATTTAATTCGCCGATATTTTTCTAAAAATCTCGATTCGTTGAGTTTTTTTACAAAATATCAAAGTCTACCTAATTCCAAAATAAGATGTGCTCTTTAAATTCATAGGTTTTAGACGAACTGTATAGTTGATTAACCAATGGCAAGCATTTTTAGTTGTCTTATGCTACATCTGGTAAACTTCAACCTATAATGATATTAGTAGAAATGAAAAATTACATTCTCACAATAAGTTGCCTGTATCGTGAATTGGAGGAGCTATGATAAGTTATGTTACGCTTTCACATTTATTTTTTGTAGATTATTTTTTTTTTAAACTTGTTTACAGTGTTGATATAAATGAAAATTTGTAATAAAAATGAAAATTGTTATTCTTATCGAAGACTGTTTGAAAATTAAAATTGAAAGATATTGGAACTTGAAATATGAATTTTTTTCGTGAATTCTTCCACAAGAGAAAAAAATTTTTATTGCAAAACGCAAACGAGAATTTAACGATTTTAATTTATTTGCAAAAAATTTAGAGAAAAAAAATTAGTATGAGTTCTACCTTTCACAGAATAATTCATCACTTTTTTTACTGGCACACTTTTAAAGATGGCTTCATTTTGCCACATATATCAAGTATTTTTTTTTCAATTTTTCACTTTATAACGTGAACGGGTGTGCGTGAAAATTGCTGCAAATTCCATCAAGGTTATTAGCTGAAGAGGAGTCGGGAGATGGTGCGATTTTCAAATGTTTGCGTTTCAAACCATTTGTAATTATTTGACAAATGACCAATTTTTTGCTATAATATATATTCTCCCCCGCCCCCGAGCATAGCAAGAAATTCAGTTAAAACTTGGTGAGAGAATCTTCTTAAAAATGCAAAAAAGATACTTTTTAATATTTTCGATACACCTCAAAATGGCGGATCACTCGAATTTTGAGTGTGTCTGGAAAAGGCACAAATTGCCCAAATGTTTTTTTTTTAACTTCCTATGAAAGAGTGAGCCACAGACACCAATATATCTGAATTTCAGCATCGTAAGTGCATTTTGAGGGGAGTTGGAGCAAAAAATGGATTTTTGAGGAAGTTTTGAGCAATAAAATTTCTGGAATTTTCCGTATTTCCTCACCAAATCAATTTAGAAAGGTAAAACTTTGTTTGTGGGGTTAGTTGGTGACCGGAATATGACCTCTTGAATTTGGGTCAAAATGGATCCAAAATGGCGGATTATCAAAATTTGAGTAGAACTTGAGGAGCTTCAGATTGGGAACAGTGTAATTAATATGAACTCGTATGATTATTGGGAATGAAAAGTATATAATAACCACGTTTCAAACTCCATACATGATGTTGGAGGGGAGAAGTTGGGATTATCGACTTGAAAATGTGGTGGGGGTACACGAGAGATCGAAAATCCACTATTGCGGCGTCATATGATGAAATGAGCACATGTGAATGCTCATTGACTAATTCTTCTTTCAGCTTCCCAAGTGAGTTTGGAGGGGAATTAGAGCAAAAAACCGCTTTTGGAGGGGAAATGGTTGTAGGAGATTTCACGAATCTTTCATATCTCGTCATCAAATCGAGCTAGAAAGCTTAAACTTGGTATGCACGATTAGTTGATGACCAAATACGACCTTTTCAATTTGGGTCAAAATGGATCTAAAATGGCTGGTCGTAAATATTTTTAAGATAATTTGAGCAGCCTCAAGTAGTTAAAATTTCAGAAATATGTGTTCCTGTAATTATTGCATTGTAAGAAATACTACATTATTCTATGTTTAATTTCTTAAGTGATTTTGGAAGGGATAAAGTTGGGGATTTTATATTTGGTATTGGGTGTGACCTGTAGACTTATCAGATTGGAGAAAAAAGTGATCCAATATAACAAATAGACAAAAATCTGAGAAAAGCTTGAGAAGATCCAAATTGTGGCAAAATTTCATGTATATAGACTATAGGCTCATATGAGTACTGAAATCGAGTACTATAACAGAATCCTACTTTCAACTTCGAAATGAATACTTTTATAAGTCTGAGAAAATACTAATTACAAACTCAATTTCTATAATGTACATACCATGGATGTTATTCAGTTTTTTTTTTTTTTTTTTTTTTTTTCTAATTTAAACAATCACCATAATCACGCGCTATTTTCATTTTTATTTTCAGAGCCTCTTACAACCGTCCACCGCTCCATTACCAGAATATAAAACAGCTGCATTGAAGAAATCAAGATTTGTTCTATCTCACTATGGTCTATTCAAAAGTTGTTGGGATTGGTTAATTTTAATTGCGACTTTTTACGTTGCTATTATCGTGCCTTACAACGCGAGTTTCGTTAACGCCGATAAGCCTTCGATGGTTAGCGATGTGGTTGTTGAAGCGTTATTTATTGTTGGTAAGTAAAATACTTCATCGGTGGAAATGTTCGAAGTGTTTTATGGTATTTCGGAATTTATTAGAATTTAATTAGATACCACGACGGACGGAGTAAAAAGGAAATGATTATATTAGGTATTTTTCTCCGGTCTTACTTACTCGTCGTTCTTTCGTAATAGTAATACAATCTTGCTAAATTGTCAGAACGTCGAAGACACGCTGTGAATGTCGACGTGTGAGTTAAGTAATGACGGAAAAGGTCGTAAAATAGAAACGAAACGGAATAATTGTATTAGATACAATAAACAGCGTGTACAAGTTGTTGAAAGTAGAGTCTGTGAAAACCGAGTAAAATGGGTTAACATTTCCAACGATTACAATAAAAGAACAATTTAGTCGAAACACAAATGCCGTACGAAATCGACTAGCGTTGTTGATGGCGGAAGAAAAGTAGGTACACGAAAAAGCCGAGCTGTGTCAATGTTAACAACGAGAAGCCACTCATCGAAAGAATAACTCGCGCTATTTTATTACCTTTCGAGGCTTTTTTATTTCACGATAGGAAATTTTTACGCCGTTCAGCGTATACGTTTAATCTATCGTTTGAAAATATAGGCATACGTAGACCTACACCCAATGTTGTAGGAAAAGCGTCAAATACCCTGTACTTGTTTATACTTACACCTTAGGTACGCGAATTAATACGGAAACGTGGTCGTTACGGTTGTTCTCGGTTAATCCCTTTGCCTTGGTTAAATCTACTATGTCATTTTCAAGCGAGTGCACGCGAAACGATTTAATTCTCGTTGTTCGAGGTATTTCGTGGCCATTTTGAATTCCGAACAATTAGTCTTTTTCAACTGGGCGACACATTTCAACTTGTTAACGCGCAAAACGTTCTATTTCGTATCAAGAATGGAATGGCTCCGAGAAGTATCCTTTCTTTGTGTCCTTTTATGGGATTTTTATGGCGTTAATTTTTTTCAATCCGATCGCGTTTGTATCGTAATTCATTGTCGTTGAGTGGATTTTCATTATACCTGCCTATGAACTTATGTGATGCCATTGAATGGAATGTTTGTTCCTTGCGGGATAGATACTTATCTCTCGAATTTCGTCTGAATTTAACTCCTTATATTTGAAAAAGAATGTTCTCTTTACTTTGATAATAAGATATAATTCGATGAATCAATATCTGACAATTATTCGCTTTCTTCTGTAATGATTGACAAAACAGACGTTCGAAGCTCAGTACTTTCCAACATCTGAGATGAATGATTTCATCTTTGTAATGATGTAAAAATTATAGTGTTACTTAAAGAGACATTACTTACTCCTTACATCCACTCCAACTCCCTTATAACACTTGACGAAAAAATTGATGATGACCTTCATTATAAAAAATTTTTTGTACATCATTAAAATACATCATTCGTAAGAATGAAACTAGTGAGCTTTACGATAATGTTGATGAATAATTGATGTATAATGTAGAAGTGGTAACAAAAAAATGAAAATTTAATTCGAAGTTGTAAAACTCAACTTTCTATAAGCTTGAATGAAAAATGTATGAGAACCAACGTTGTAAAAAATAAAATTTCCTATAAAATTGTTCCTATAAATTTTTTCTTCACGACCCTTCATTCTCGAGATATTTGCAAAAAATTAAAAAATCGTTGAAGTTCGAAAGATTAACTTTCAGTGAAGGGATTGACTTTAAAAACAATTGGGCTCTTATACTTCGTATTACCTACCTAAGTACCTACCTCCCAAATGTGGTGTTAACCCTCTGAATGCACACTCGAAAAATATTAAAAATTAACTACAGCATTACTATTAGGTCTACAGATAACGGGGTATGGTAAAAATTGCCTTAAATCGTAGCTACAACAACATGCTAGACAGTTTACAGGAATGATGGAATAAACAAGCAGTGTTACCAACTACAGCAAAAAAACGACTTGAGCAAAAAATTTTTCATCGTCTTAAAAATTGTGTCATCTTCATTAATTCATCATAAAACATACTATCGGGTTCCATTTTTTACAAAACGTATTGAAATTTTTTTTTTTAATTTTAATTTTTACAAGAAAAAATTGAAAAAGAAAAAACCTTTCATCACATCCCCCTCCGCCCAACATGAGAGGAAAAATTCGATGAATAGCGTATTACGCTAAGAAGCTGAAGACGATTCTCGCACGCGAGCGTTGGAGTTCGTCGCGCCTACCGTATTGCCTATAACGCGCCTTAAATGTTTAAGGTGGTGAATTTCACCACGTGTGCGTTTTGAGGGTTCGAATCCATCATGTGTAACTCGAATTATGGTCGGAAAATGAAAACATCGAACTCTTAAGGAACAACACGTACCAATTATTGGACTCTTTACTTTGAGTTGATTTTTCCGAAAAACTATGAGTTTTCGTGAAAATTATACCGGGTGACTACTTTATTCGAGCACCCAAGCGAAAAAATTAGCTAAAAGGTGAAAAAATTCAAAACAAATATGCATTTTTAACAACGAAAGTATGAATTACAATTTTGCATTTCATTGATAGACGCTTTTAAGCATTAAATAAATATTATTTATGATATTTATTCTTGCTAATATCATTCAAATACATAATTTATTTCTATCAGGGAAAGATTTTTGCGCTTGGGGTGCTCGAATCAAGTAGTCACCCGGTATGAGAACCAAAGTTGTAAAGCTTTAAATTAGCAACAATCTAAGTACTATTTATTTTTCTGTTCGACGCTTTGTTCTCGAGATATTTACAAAAAAAAAAAAAAAAAAAAAAAAAAAAAAAAAAAAAAAAGCTTCAAAATTTGAAAGTTCAACTTTCGATAAACTTCATGAAAAATGAATAAAACCAAAGTTATAAAGAATAAAATTTTCTACAACTTTGTTTCCATACACTTTTTCTTTATAACCCTTCATTCCAGAAATATTCGCAAAAAACTGAAAAAGCTTCAAAATTCGACAGCTCGACTTTTAGCGAATGGATCGACTTCAAAAACAATATGCCTCTTACGTTCCACTTCTTCTACCTATCCTCAAAATTTAATGTCAGTTTATCAGTTATACTCGATCTATTGTCGGAGAAGGGAAATTAAGAAAACAAAATACAGTACAAAAACAAAAAACATAGTGAATGTATGAGTGGATTTTACTTAAAAGTAAAGTCTGCTAAGAACTGGTTTTTTGGGGCTTTGGTTCACAATAACGGAAATGCTTGAAAATTAAATTCAAGAAATTTTCTAATATTGCTTGGAGTGGCGTCCTCAAAGATTTTGCTAAAAAAACTCTGATGATGATTACGTTTAGACTCAGCTTCGTGAAGCTAACTTCGCTTGCTAGTTACCAAGATTTGAGCTTCGTTGCACGCGACATTTTCGCTCCAACAGTACTAAGAAATGACCAATTTCCTTTAAATTATTTCACTATTAAAGAAATATATCATAGCAAGTAGAGAAAATGATAACAATGATTATGAATTCTTAATGGAATTTTCAATTCCATTTTATGAGATAATAATGAAAACAGAGAGAAACTAAAAGAACATTCCTAAATTTTGGCACCCAACGTAGGATCATTCTTGATTGTTGAAAGAAATTTGGCGTCCAACATGGGCCTTCATTGTACTTTCTGAGTATAGCGCACAAAGAGTTTCATAAGGATTCTCCAAGAAATACAGGTTCCTATCAACGAAGATTTTATACTTTGCCAGATGCTTCCGTCTTTTTTAAAATTATTATTTCCTGTTTAAAATTATTATTTTTTGAAATCTTGGGATATATAAGAACCACTGTCGTGTCGTAACGTAAAAAAATGCTTCAATCATTTCATTATATTTGATACAAAGTCAGTAGGTAATACTGCCGCCCATAGTTAAAACGTCCTATCTGAATTTTCACTTTTTTTTTAATTTTCGCAGAATATGTTCCTGTACATTTTTCCTATCTCCTCAGCTTAGTTAGGATGTCCTATCTACAACAGAACCGTAGAAATACAGCTAATAATTTTGTTCTATCTACTTCTCACATGGTTTTACGAGTTTAAAGCGCCCTATTTGCATTCATCTCAAAACTTTCGAAATGTCAGATAGAACGTTCTAACTACATGCGGCAGAATAGGTCGTATGAAAATTATTTTCTTTTTGTTTGTTTTTGTTTTCTTTTATTTTTCGAAAAGGGGGAACGCTGTGGTCCCAAATATGACGTTGGAATGTGAAAGTCTTTAGATGGAGGAAAAATTCAACATCGTTTAATATCTATAGCTCTCCTTTTGGTTCGTTTTCAGTTCTACTGACTACACATAGATTTATACATAAATAAATGTGTTTGACTACCTTAAACATAGCATTTCCTTCTCAAAACTATAAGTAAACAAATTTTTCCCCTCAAACATTCAAAATACCCTACCCTTGCTTCTGTTTTACTTGGAAAAATGAATAAATAGTGGCAATTTGAAAAAATAAAGATCGTGGAAAAATATTTACCAGGAAAGTAAATTGCATTTTGAAATTAACCCTCTGATGGCACACAAAAAAGTAATTTAAATATAAAAATAAAATTGTGCCGAGTGACTCAAGAAATTGAAATATAATATGTTATTGTGCTCGCAGAAATGCAGAATTTCATTACAAAAAAAATTGCATAATATCAAAATTGAAGAGGGGTATACATAGGATAAAATAGAACAATTTTTGAAAATTTATAGCTCCTTCAATATTGAAGATAGGCATTTGTCCTTCTATGTTTTTTTCTTGCAAATCGTTCGAACTACAACATAGCATGGTTTTATTTTCAATTTTTGCGACCTGAAAAATTCAATAATTAATTTACATAAAAATTCAGAAATAAATCTGCCCCTTCATAAATTGATATATGCAACGAACATAGATGCCCGAACTGAAGGAATTCAGGCAACGTTCGACTATAAAGGATGCACAGGGATGAGTAACCGGTTACGCCGGAGCGCAGCGAGGTTGTATTACCGATGTATGAAATTCACCCATGTGTGCCAG
The DNA here is from genome assembly GCA_009761765.1 of Phenacoccus solenopsis. Lineage (NCBI taxonomy): Eukaryota > Metazoa > Arthropoda > Insecta > Hemiptera > Pseudococcidae > Phenacoccus > Phenacoccus solenopsis. Next base: position 248 of record VFXL01000292.1, on the reverse strand, counting down.
CTAAGGGTTAAAAATAATTAAAAATACTAGTTTTGAAGGAAAAATCTCGTTCTCAAATTTCTGCGACGAAGAAGAATCTAAAACAGTCAGAAAATTAGAAAATAGCTGAGATGGGAATATAGATCTTAAACCAGAAAAATAAACACAATGCTGCGAGGAAAAAAAGCCTACTTTTTTAGAATAAACATCAAAGAAATCAATTCAAAATATTAATAAAAGCTTAAAATGCTTCCGATACAATGTTGCCA
>VFXL01000291.1:0-123256 GCA_009761765.1 Phenacoccus solenopsis | reverse complement strand
GCATTGATGATTAATTTTTTCGATTTTTTAATTTTTAGTGTGGATAATTTATTTTTCTACCTATTATTCTGCTATGTTGTCGTACTATGAACCTGGTTACGTCATTTAACCTTATGCACCTATTTACTGGTCCCTACACATGTCCCTTTTTTCAATTTTTTGATTTATTTTTTTTTTTACGCAGAGAAATTTTTATTTCATGGCTTCAAAAATTCAAGGGTAACTAGGTAGTGCCTATTGGCGTCACAGGCGTGAAATAGGTCTAGTCTCAGTAGGTTTGTAAGGAAAGCTTACACCCCGCAGTTTCTACGTTTAATGAGTGACCAAAATTTTCTCGATCGCTTGAGAAAATTACCTGGTCGTGAAGAACGACTCGTTCAACGGAATCCTGACCTTGGCCAGCCTCAAATGGGCAAGAAGAGAAGGTCTCCCGAGTCGTCGCGTGAAACGTCGCCAGTGGAGGGTGACCGATCACCAGAAACGCAACGAGCCTCCACATCGAGCCATGCACCCAGAACCACCCAGCAGAGTCAAGTATCGGAGATTGGCTCTGTGGTTCGAACATCGATTATAACCTCGACAATGTCAACGGTTGCCACGACAATGGCGTCGACAAAAACTACTAAGGCGTTGAAGCTAACGAGCTCCGCCGCAACATCGATCCTTACAAAACCAAAGTCGATTCCTGTCAAACCTACATCGACAAAATTAACGAAAGAGTCGAGTGAACCGATTCACTCGCCTGTTCATCAAGTAATTACGTCGAAACCGATTTCTACCGCGAGTCGACCATTGCTAACCGCGACACCTCCTGCAACCGTTGCAGTTAACGCAAACTACTACCACGCCATTAATCGTTTTATCGCCCGAACAATCGAACGCGAAATTTATTCGATCGCCTGTCGAAGAATTTTTCGAGGCTTATCGAACTCCAGATGTCTCGAATATCACGCATCGAGATTCCATCCCTCCGCGCGTTAATATTCTCGACAATACCAATCGAGATGTCAATTATGCAACCGAAATCGACGAAGAAAATTTCGACCTAAACATCACTGGAGAAAGTATTGGAGACCAAGATTTCTCTGAAACAATCTCCATTATCAACAACGCGTTCCAGCATCCAGCAGTTCAGCGACAAAAGTCGCTTACACCAATTCTTGAGAAACTCATTCTCGAATGGAAAAAAGCTGAGGAGCTGTTGAAAAACAAGGAACATCAACAAAATCAAGAGTATTGGGATGAATTGGCAAAGCAAGCCGAATTCCAACCAACAAATCCCACACCAATCGAGGCTAACGTGATAGTTATCGAACCTGCTGCCGAATGCGACTTCGATACATATCCGACAACTTCAATAGTCACACCTGTCGTCACGTCGCAAATCCAAGCGAGCGCTGAGAGCACCTCGCAATCTGGTCCGAAACCTATTCGCTCGATACTTCGTTCCGACAGTGTTTACAACGCCATTGATGTGATAGAGGAAGAAGAAATTCCAGCAAAATCGAAAAAACGAGTTTCTATCACTAATAAACCAACGGTCATGAATCAAACACCTGTCACTCTTTCAGTGAGCGATGCAGTCGTATCATCGGCACCATCTACCGAGAAAACTACGACTCCTGTAAGCCTTGAGTACACTACTCAAAATGTCGTATGGACGCGACAAACAACTGACATCGATTGTGTTACATTGCCTCAAATGACTACTCTCTTCCAACAGTTTACTAGAGAGCTGGGAACTACGATTAAAGGAGCGATTGAGGATGCTTTTGAGAAGCGTTTTCCAGTCCAGCGTTCTCGAACGGTCGCGATTCCAGCTTCGACTGAAACAGAGAGCGACGACGAAGCTGCAACATCATCATCGTCCGATGAAGAAAGAGAGGAGCAGGAAGAAGCTTCGACTACCAGGAGAGGTCCAATGGCTAACTCTACCACGCTTCAAACTGACTCTACTTCAGCGCGACAGCAAATGATTAGTCGCTTAAATCAAACTAAAGCTTTGGCAACCATTCCCACTCCGAGTGAAACAATCTCACCTCACTTACCTAAAGTCCTAGGCAAAGTTTTCTCCCACTATAAGGATATTAAGAAGTGGAATCCCAAGAATGATATGCGTTCTCCGCTACAATTCGTCGAAGAATGGACGAATAAGGTACTTCCATATTGCCAAACAGAATTCGAGGCAGCACATACCTTTCGCGCGCTGATTAGTGGCGAAGGTCGCTCATGGCGCGATCGCATGAACCATCATTCTCTCGAAGAAATAATCGAGTCATTTACAGACAAATTTTATGACTCGACTACCCAACTCGAGGAGTATATCCAAATGAGTAAACTCTCGTTTCCAGTTTATCCTAATCAATCAGTCTACGAATTCGCGTACTACTGGATTAGTCGCCTGAAACATTCGCGAGTTGTCCCGTTTGAATCCGTATTAGTCACATTATCAGATCGCTTACCTACCGACTTCGCGAACTTGATCGATCGATTAATGGAAGATATTCGAGATCTTAAAAAACCTAAGGAGAAAGAAATCCGAAAGATTCTCGAGGTGATCAAGAAAAAATCAGATCGCGAGAAACGACGTCAAGCGAAACTGAAACCAAACACTTGCGTATTCACAAAGCAAAATTTCGCTCGTTTTATGGATGTAGATGGAAGTGACGACGAGGATTCAAAGAACAAATCCTCGTGGAAGAAAAACTTCAAAACTTCATCAACCTCGACACCAGAAACAAAGAAAAATTCGTCCAATACGACAAGGAAATTCATCAAATGGAAGAATTTTAAAAACAAGAGTATAAATGTTGCTGATGTCGATACTAGCGATGAGTCGGATCAAGAATTGGTCGATAACGAGTCGATCCCGGACTCGGATGACGATTATAAATATTTTGGCGTCGACTCGGATGGTGAAGTGATGCTTGTCGACGAAATCCGTCACAAAAAGCCAACGAAAAAGATTCAAATTGTCAAAGTGAGAAAGCCGGCGGGAAACGCGAACCAGTCGTCGGAGCGGACTCGTCCGTCGACTGTGCAGCTACCAACATCGAAAAAGAGTCCGCCCCTACCTCAACGAACACCGAAAGCAAATCTGTCGCCACAGCCTGAAATTCCATTATGGAATGGATTTCAGATTCTCGGTGATAGCATCGCGAAACAATTTCTCGACTTGATACATACGTCGATTCCCGATATTCCCTTATGTCGTTCTGGGAATACAGTTGAAAAGCTCTGCAAAGAACTCAACTTGACTACGAATTTGTCGTCGGAAAAAATAATAATCTACGTGGGAATTAACGACGTTATGAAAACTACTTTCGACATTACAATCGTCAAACCGCTGCTCCAAAAAATCGTTAAGCGACTCAAAATGCTTGGAGCGAAGAAAATCGTTATTTGCCAGATTGCTCCGATTTTAGGACGAGAGCAAGATCCCTATTTTTGGATGCGATTGGCAGAAATGAATAACGCGATCTTTTTTATTTCGCGTGATGATGACAAAGTAAGGTGTTTCAACGCGTTCCAGTATTTGGTGACGCGAAGAGAAGGCTTCAGATCCGAGAAATCTTATCGTTACGTCGTGAACGATACAATCACATACGACGTCAAAATGGGACTTTACAAAAAATGTACTGTTGATGGTGGTCGCGATTTAGTGCATTTGAACGTCGATGCTTATCGATTATTGGAATGCCAATTAAAGAAAATACTAGGCGTTACCCACAATTCCAAAACTCCTACAATGTCGACTCCAAATGATTTTCGACCTTTACAAATCGCGAAACGCGAAGCCAATGTCATTGATCGCCTCTTAGGCGATAGCGACAACGAAGTGTCGCCAGCGTTCCACTCGAGCGACATATACCCGACACCAGAGTCGGTTGAACCATCTTCGGCTGAGATTGTCGAGTTAGATGAAAATCTCGATCGTGAAATCAAATCAAACTTGGGATCAGACATTAATGTACTCGACCCAGAAATCGAGGAGGACGACGAGGCGAAACAAAGCCATCGTCGATTGAAATTGCAAGATCGACCTCCATTAATTTCGCTTACAATAGGCGATTTACAAGAAATCGTGTTAGTCGATGGAGGAGCTGGTTTTTCGCTAATAGGGGAAGAATTGTTTCGAGAAATAAAATCGAAGCATCCAAGCTGTATCACCACCGAAATTCCCATGCGAGGAGGTCACAGTAGCTTTACTCTAGCTGCTGGGAAACAAAAAATAAAGCCATCACTCGTCGCCGTTCTCGCGTTTAAGTTCACACATATTCCGAAGGCGAAGAATAAAACCGTTCTAATGGGCGTAGCAGTGATAGCGGGATTGAATCGTCGTATGCTTTTCGGTCGAAACGCTATCATCGATTTCGAGATGATACACGATTTTAGAAATCGACAATTTCGACTCAAATATCCAAAATACGACGAAGAGTTCGTTGTACCATTCGAGTTGCCCGACGATAAGTTGTCGTCTGAAATTGAAGCCATTGGTAACGTGGGAAACGCTCTCGATTTCATCCCTACTCCCGAACTCTTAAGCGAATATTTTCGCAGCAGTGTACTCGAGTCGCAACCAGATGTATCTGAAGAACTTGCAAAACTGCTCGCGAATATCGAAGTGCTAAATATAGAGTTGAAAATACCAGATCGTCCCAATTTGCTCAAATTTACACTCACGAATTCCGCGCTAACCGAATCCCAAGTAAACGAGATTAAAAATCTCGTGAGGAAGTACTCGTCGCTATTTTTGGCGATACTGGTTGCTGCCGCGTATATACTCACAAGTTCGAGTATGTAAAGGAACCAGAACACCTTTGGTGTAAATATCGCGCGCCACCGTTAGCGAGGAAAGCCGAAGTCGATCGAACGATTGATAACTGGCTCCGTGAAGGAATAATTCAACCTTCTACGAGTACCAACAGAATTCCCCTCGTGTACGCGAGGAAGAGCGACGGATCCACTCGCACTTGCGGAGATTTTCGTCCATTAAACGAATTTCTCCTCATGCACGCCAACGAAGTGCCAAAAATCGAGGAGTTAAAATATCGATTAGCAAAAGCGAGATACTTCACGTCGCTGGACTTTAATAACGGATTCCTGCAAATCCCGCTGCACGAGAAAGATAGGCCGTACACTGCATTCTCCTATGAAGGGAGACATTTCGAGTTCTGTCGAGTGCCGTATGGCACTAAGGACTCGATGCCGGCGTTCATCGCCGCTTTACAAATCGTTCTCGCGAACATGGACGAGTACGTCGCGACCTACGTCGATGACGTAATGATTTTTAGCGAGACATGGAAAGAGCATCTCGAACATATCGAGAGTGTATTAAAAAGAATTCAAGATGCGGAAATGAGCCTTTCGCTTAAAAAGTGCCAATTTGGCAATACCGAGATTAAATATCTCGGACTACTCGTGGACAGACAAGGCACGCGACCTAATCCAGATCGCGTTTCCGGAATCGCGAACATACCACCACCGGCGAACAAAAAGGCTGTACAATCGTTCCTAGGTACGGTAAACTATTATCGTTCATTTATTCCGAAAATAACAGAGATATCAGAGCCGCTCAACCAGTTGCTGAAAGATGGCGCTAAATTTCATTGGCGCGAGGCACAGCAAATGGCGTTTGAACAACTAAAAAATGCGCTGACTAACGTAACCTTAAATGCGCATCCAGATTTTGAAAAACCTTTTCATATCTGCACCGACGCAAGCATTAAGGGAGTCGGAGGCTCAATTTTTCAAATTAACGACAGTGGTGAGCCACTACCAATTGCGCACACAAGTCGAGTTTTAAGCCCTCACGAGCAAAACTACTCAACCACGGAGTTAGAATTGCTCGCGATTGTTCATATCTTGAGCAAACATTTCCACCTATTGGCGGGAAGAAAAATAATTATCTATACAGATAATCACGCCAATGTATTTCTCAAGAGACGCGAATTAATGCCTTCGAGAATAAATCGATGGTTTTTATTTCTCGAAAATTTCGATTTTACGCTACAACATATCAAAGGCGTTAAAAATACAGTCGCTGACACTCTTTCGCGATTTATAAAAACAAGTACGCGAAAGAAACTCAAGATATCGTCCCTACTGAACTTGATGTGATTTGTTCGACTACGAAGTCGATCGAAAACTTCTCGTCGATTTGAAAATATCTCGAAAATACAAGTCAAGATGAGACTACCTATGCATTTGCGTAAGCTGAATTCGCGAATTACTTTCGATAAGGTATCGAAAAAATACGTTTTACTTGTCGCGATGAAATTGCGCGTATACGTCCACCAAAAGTTCGTTCTCCATTATTACAGTACTATCACGGTACTATGGACATATTGGTGTGTCGAAGTTAATTCGACTCGTTCGTCGAAAATTCGACTGGCCTGGTTTGACTGCAGACGCGTATCATTACGTAAAAAAATGTGAGCTCTGTCAGACAATGAAAAAAGCAAATATCTCTCACGTAGGACCAGTTCAAAGTCACCATGTCCAAGAAATCAACGACGTTATTGCGATTGACTATTTTGGACCTCTTCCAAGGTCAAGGTCATCAGCGCGATATATTGTAGTAATCAAGACCTATTTTCGCGATATGTAAAACTATTTCCAATTAAAGTCGCGAACACCAACAGTACGATAAAATGCGTAGACAACTGGATTCAACTATTTGGAAAACCTAAGTCAATCTTGAGCGATAATGGTCCTCAATTTCGCTCAACTAGATGGAATTTCCATTGGCGATCACAAAATGTCGCTTGATTAAAACTGCGACCTATACTCCCTCGTCAAATCCAGTCGAGCGAGTAATGCCGGTAATTTCCACCACCTTGCGTTTGTATTGTTCGAAGAGTCACCGAAAATGGGCGATGCTCGTTCGTCACGTCGAATTAAAGATTAATACGACGGAAGCATCAGCGACAGGAGTCGTACCCTACGAGTTAATGCATAAGCGTAAATTTTTCGATGATATTGATCGCGCATTTTCTCGTGATAAGCGAGTTAAATTCGCCGACTTGAAAAACATTGCTAAACAAAATATTAAGAAAACTCAAGATCGTCGAAAACTATATGTGGAAAAATCCAAAAAGCTAGTTACCCTTTCACCTAACGAGATTGTCTACCTAAAATCACATCCCTTGTCGTACGGTGAACAAGGTGTAGCAGCCAAATTATCTCCGCAATTTACTGGCCCTTATCGGGTAGAACGACAGATTTTTCCAAATTATTATCGTTTGCGTAACAAGAAAGGCGAGGTTAAATTCGCCAATGTGAAAAACTTGAAAATATGTCGATCGTAGAATTTCGACTCAACCTGATTTTCCCTTTTTCCTTTCCCATCACGAATGGTTAAATGAGTAGCCTTATTAGAAATTTGATAACGCTTTTAATTTGAACATATATATTTCAGCAAACTCGCGATTTTGGTCGTCAAAAGGCGACGTGTCCGTTTCCAACACTAGACAAGTTAATGTACGTTCACTTCAACCAAGTATCACCAGATCATGCAAGTAGTCGTCGTTGAGAAGCGAATCCTAATTCGGTTTATATCTACGTCACCAATTCTGCGAGTACTACATTTTCCTTATCGCGATATGTTTGCTGAGTTTACCATCGTTTGTCTACGTCGACTGAAAAGAGAGCTGAAGTCAAGGGCGAGTCCGAAATCAAATCTAGTCAAATCTACCCGATTCCAATGGCGAAAAGGTTAACAATGATTGTCGCTGAGTGCGATATTTATATTGTCGCTGAATAAATAAACAACACCAATTGTGACAAAGATTTTTATTTTTACATTTTTGTATTTTTTTTTTATTTGTTGTATTTCGTTTCCCCAAGGCGACAACCATAAGAATCAATGTTTAGTTGAGAAGTTAATTTATTTTTTATTTTTTTTTATTTCAATTTTTATTTAATCAAAAACGAATCAGAGAGATTTCATTAAAAGTTCGAATTTTATTTTTGGAGAAATTTGGATTTGATTTCAATTTTTGAAAAAGCTTCACGTCACTTGGCGTGCCCATTTATTCTAAATCTTCTCGCGATGTTGTGTCGTGTCCCTTTTTGTCATGAGACCCTTGTGGGCAACTCAGACACAAGAATGGCGTGTCCCAAAATTTTGGTTTGCGTTTTTCGAAAATAAAAGCGCCACAGTTTCGTCTTTTGTTAAATTTTTACCACCTTGACGTACCACGCATGTTGAACGTCGATCCAGTGGTCCCTTCGTCCCACCTCCAAGGTCTGATGTCACTAATGCGATGACCTTTCCGGAATGAAAAAATTTGTAGCCAAATTTTTTCTTTCCAGGGGGGGAGCATATGTGACATGAGAAATTGGGGGTACCCAATAAAAAATCAAAAAAGTATTTTTGGCCACAGTGCACAACCACTTATAAAATTCTCTTGTTGGAAAATGTCCCGCTTCATTAGTTTTGTGCACTGTCGTGTTTGATTAAATGTCACAGGTAGGTAGAACCTATTCCTGGTTGTACCTACCCGAAACTGGATCCACGTTCAATGCGCAAAGGCGTGTTAGCGTCAGTCTCTAAACATCGGTTAGAGAGACGAAACCTGTGCTTTTCGGATGTTTGAGTGCGCCGCGTGGTATCATTTTTAAAGTGATTAATTGAATATTGTATTTCGATTTTAATTATCCGTCGCGATTACGTTCATTATTGTGTGCTTTCGCGAGTTCCAGTTGGAGTAGCGACACCAAGCGTCGCCAACGATTAAGGTCGTGTAAGCTTTTCCATTTTCGTAGTTTTAAGTGTAGGTTGTCGCCTTCCCATTTCATTGTCGCCCTTTGTTCTTAAATAAACATTTTGTAATCGACCTAGTGTCGAGTCTATCTTTTTATTTCACCTCGTAGGTCCCCTTAGCGCCATAGTGGCGTTCAAGTGGGTACCTACTTGGTTGCCCTTTGGTGGTTTCTAAAACCGCCTAAAGTCCCCAGCAGCCACACCTCTGCGTGGTGTGGCGGCTAGTTATGTGGTCAATGCCACACAATCTAGAAAGGTCAAACTTTGTGTGTAGGGTTAGTTGGTGATTAAAATATGATCTCTTGAATTTGCGTCAAAATGGCTCCAAAATGGCCGATCATGAAAATTTGAGGAGAACTTGAGCAGCCTCAAATCAGTAAAAATGTCATTCAAATAGACTCAATGATTATTGGAGATAAGCTGTATACTATACCCCAAATTCATCTTTACACATTATACTTGAAAGAAGGTGGGGTTATCGATCTTAAAATGTGGTGGGGGTACGCGAGAAACTTTAACTTTTTTATTGCGTTATTACATGATAAAATGAGCCAAAGTAACTAACTTATTCTGATTTTAGCTTCTCAAGAGAATTTCAAGTTACAAAATTTCTTGAATTTTCCAAGAGAGGTCAAAGTTTTTATACACAGTTAGTTTGGAACCATAATACACACTGAATTAGGGTCAAAATGAAACTAGAAAATTTTTTTCAAAATCAAATGTTCTCACTTCCAGTCCCTTTTTTCATAAGTTGGAGCCCGAATTGCTGAGGTGTATTTTTTTTTTTAACCTTCTATTTCTTATGTTTCAAAGTTTCCTAACCATTGATTCAAGCATAATCGTTAATTTACTTATGAAATAAGTTCATAATTGCGGGGTCGCAATTTTACATATTATAGATTACAAATAAAAACCCGAAAAAACCTGAAAATATCCAAAAAATCTAGAAATGAACAAAAACATAAACAAAAAAAAATTTCAATGCCCAAAACCATAACGATATCAAGAAATCAAAATTTCTGTATAATGAAAACTGAAACCGGAACCGAATACTTCGGGTTTCAAGCCACTGAATTGTACTTTTATTCATGCTAATTATTATATTTACAAGAGAACCAGCCGGATTTCGATGAGGTAATTTTTGTTGGAAAGTATCACTGATGTAGTGCCAATAGCCAATATTTCAGGTGTAATTCAGCATTGAGGGAGAAAGGTGTAATTATTCAAAATTTGGAAACTGACAGCCATGCTTTCTGCATAAAAAAAGTAAAAAATTTAAATCGGTAGACTACGTCAACTTCTCAGGTACTATATCATGTAATAATGATTTATTACTAAAAAATATTCTTATCCTTTTCCAATAAGGGATGGGTACTAAATAAAGAAACCTAAAAATAATTGATTATATCGTATTTTGTCGACTATACGTTCATAAATTTTCAATTACAGACTTTTCTCGGATAAAAAAATCATCAAATCCCTTATAACTGAATCAAAATGTTCAATTGCAGGTATAATTATATGAATCACTTATTTTAGTCAAATATCAATAATATCTATACCACAAATACGTAAATCTGAATTCGTATTCAAAAAACATACTTTAACGAGGATCAATACGCCCATCTGTCAATATAACAATGAGAACCACCACGTCTTAAATAGGTATTCGGTGATATACGAGAATGCCTCCCAAGAAAGTTCTGTGATCAGAGCCGAATTAAGCTAAATTGGTGCCAGGGGGCTATTGATGGTTTCAGCTCTTCACGATTTTTGTACCATAAGCTTGCTATTACCATCTCATTTTTCCATCACCATACTGTTATTTCTTATTAGAATTTTAATTAGCTGAGTTTTTAACAAAACGATAGCTATTACAGCCTACCTGATTTGGGAAGGGAAGGTCGGGGGAGGGTGGGGTCTTCAAATCTTTGCGTTTCAGACCATTTGTAATCATCTGGCAAATGTCCAACTTTTCAGTATATATATATTTTTTTTTTTCCCCCACGCGTAGCGCCGGCGAGTATTCATAAAATTCGCTCAAAATTTGGTGAGAGACTCTTCTTGAAAATGCGCAAAACAAATTTTTTTGTTTTTTCGATAAATTTCAAAATGGCGGATCACTCAAATTTTGAGGGGGCTGGAGAAAGGGCAATTAGCTCAAATTTTTCGTTTTTGATTTCATATGAAAGAGTGAGTCACGGATACTAACATATCCAAATTTCAGCTTCTTGAGTGCATATTGAGAGGAGTTAGATCAAAAAACGGCTTTTTGAGGAAGTTTTGAGTCATGAAATTTCTTGAATCTTCCATATCTCCCCACCAAATCAAGTTAAAGAGGTCAAATTTTGTGTGTGAGGTTAGTTGGTGACCACAATATGACCTCTTGAATTTGGATCAAAATGGATTCAAAATGGCGGATTATCAAAATTTTGAGTAGAGCTTGAGGAGCCTCAAGTTGGTAAAAATGTAATTAATATGAATTCATATGGTTATTGGGGATAAGTTGTATACTATATCCCGAATTCACTTCCATACATGATGTTGGAGGGGGGAAGGCGGGGTTACCAACCTAAAATAGTGGTGGGGGTACAGGAGGGGTCGAAAATTTTTTATTGCTGTGTCATATGATAAAATGAGCCCAAGTGACAAACGTATTTTGATTTTAGCTTCCTCAGTGATTTTGGAGGGGAGTTAGAGCAAAAAACGGCTTTTGGAGGGGAAATTGCTGCAGGAAATTTCATGAATCTTCCATATCTCATCACCAAATCGGCCTAGAATGGTCAAACTTTGTGTGTAGGATTAGTTTGTGACCAGAATATAACCACTTAAATTTGAGTCAAAATGGATCCAAAATGGCGGATTTACAAAATTTGAAGATAATTTGAGGACCCTCAAATAGTTATAATTTGAGAAATATGTGTTCTCATGATTATTTCATGGCAAGAAATACTACATTTGTGCCAAATTGAATTTCTTAAGTGTTTTTGGAAAGGATAGGGTAGGGGTTTTCAGACTTGGTATTGGGTGTGGCCTGTAGTCATGAACGGTTAAGTAAGGTTATTACTAAATCAAAACATGCCCCAGTTAAAAACTCAGCTCCAGTAATGCGGCATGGCTGCTTACGTTTTTTTTTTTATTTTCTTAACAAAAATTTTTGCTGTTGTTCTTCAATTTAAATTTTCCACATTCATTGCATAAAGCGTGAACATTTTTTTTTTTTCAAAAATCATGCTCGCGAAATTTGCAAACATTTCTCGATCTTTTTTTCTTGAAAATTCTTTTGATTTTTTCCCACAATTAAAAATGTTTGTTCTTCATAATTAAGAATTCATTCAAAAAATCAATTAATAATCATACATCTTTTCAAGTCGTTAATCGTTTACAATACATTTAATACCAGAATATTAATCTCCACATGTTTTTTTCCATTTTTTTTTTTTAATAAAAAAAATATTACGGAAGTAATGCACTTCAATAACATTTTAAATACATTATTTAATCCATTAATGCATTAAGTTATGACTTATGATATAGTAAAAACTCATACACCGTAAATCAAAAAGGCTTCGAATGTCGGTGTCCAGGACTACAGCCTCCTAGCCCCCTTTAGTCCGGTGCTGTCCGGAAATAAAAATTTATGAACATATAACAGGAAAAATATGATATAAATCATTATCCTCGCATACTATTTATTGTGGTTCCATCAGCCCTTCATTCTTCTGGGAGGGCGGCGTGATAATTTTGTACAGAAATTAGTTGGTAATTGTAAAGTTACGACGCGAGACGTTATAATCTAGCACAGCCTGTTATAGTACTTCTTCAATTGAAGCGTTTCCCTTCACTCCTCGAAAATGGTATGGAATTTTGTTTATGCCCAATGAGTTATTATTATATGATATAATACTAGAAAAACTGACAAAGGTCAACTAATTTAAATTTTCTGTTTTTTTTTTTTTTTTTTTTTTTTCTGTAAAAAAGACAATAGCTACTAATTTCAAAATTTTGAAAAAATCATTATTCTCCTAAATGTCCAACTGCAGCTAACATTTCGGCTACTGGATACTGCAGTGATATACTTTCTAATAAAATTTGCCTTATAATGGCTCTATTTATATGGCAAAATTATTTCAACCATTCAACATTTTTGGCGAAGTTTTTGATAAAAGGGACAGCTATTACAGCAGTCTTCTGATTTAGATACTTCAAATTTTTTTAGTAAACTAGACTAGGCAACAATCGATATATTTCCTTCTTTTTTTGCAAAAGTTAAAAATCCGTCTACATAGTACGAGGTGTCTTTACTTAACCAGTGAAAAAAGGTTCTTCTTTTCCCTACTAAAGATTTAGGAATACAAGAAGCTTACAGCAATAAATTCGTCGTTTAAATATGTACACACAGTGAAAAAAGTTCGATAGGCGTTCTTTAAATTTATTTAGGGACACCAAAAGTTTTCTAAAACAGTATAAATAATACCTCTTACTTACGTTTCAACGAACACACGATGTAATATGAGTTGCCTATCCTTTAAAACACCAGTGAAGACTCCAATTTGAATTTCGAGTTTAAAATACGAAAGAAAAGCTCCGCTGTAAATTAGGCAACGGTTACATTTCCATACCCTATTTTATGCGTACTTTATGAGCTGATATTCGAGTATCATAAAATAGTTCTCAAAAATATCGTCGCGTTATTTACGCACGTAACTTTCAATTTCAAAGTATATCTTTACATTACCGCGGCGAAAAAAAACTATTTAATATTCTAATTTGCGAATACGTATCCATCTCACGACACAACACGTATACTACATTCGCTCGCTTCGACTCCTTTCACACCGATTTTCAACACTACCAAAACAATTCTCGGTAGCAGATTTCACCCAATGAACCAATTTCTATTCATCGCCTTTTCTAATACATTGATAAAAAGCGGATTAGCGTCGCGTAAACTCCTCCGAACGTCGCCACTTTCTTCGCTATTAAAAATACCCTCGAATAAAGAGCTTATTTTTATCCGAAATTTATCCAGTGGCGCGGACTAATCAAAGCGACTCGATTGAAAATTATCGTATTTGAAATTCTGAATAGCGAAAGGCGAACGCGTTTTTCCATTCGCCCAATCGTATATTCGAATAAATCGCTCACGTTTCGCGATTCAGCGATGAAAGTGAGTTTTTCGGGCGCAAAAAATTTTCCAACGACGTCAGCCGCCTTTTTTTCTGCACCGTAAACGACGCTTAGGGGCGATCGTTTGGCGGAACACAGTATAAATTTGTTTTCGTATGCAGTTTATTTGTTTTGAAAAGTTTTCGCCGAGTTCGTGCTCATACATCGTGTTCGCCCGCTACGGCTGTGTTACTCGAAAGCGAACGCTTTTAACTTGGCTTCGGGTAACCTATAAGCGAACAACGCGCCAATTTTATTACCGTCTACGGAACACCCTGAGTGCGGAATTTCATACCGCTATCCTCATTTCTCATTGATTTTATAATCGCGATTAGCTGCACCTCCGTGACTGGGTGCTCATAAACTAGGCCACAAAATTACTCAAAGTGAAACTTTAATTAAAAACTTCTTTTTTCCCAAGTTACGCCAACCGTATAATTCGAAAGCTGCTAACCATTCGCACTCCGCTCGTCCGATTATTCTGTAATTAGATTCGAATGAAAATTTCGCAAATCTCTAATATCTACGTACCGAATTTTACGGCGTATATTTTAATTTCATTTAAACGGATTTTCTTTTCTCATCGCATTATTTGAATATTTTTAAAACATCCTTATCGTCGAATCGACTTTTAATTTTAATTTTACGAAATTAATGAAAAATTTTCTAGAATTTTTCATCGCTCGAAATTTTTTAATTGTTTTTCTCCCCTTATTTCGCGTGTAAGCCGATTAGATGTTTTATTTAAACACCGAAACGTCCGAGCTTAGAGTTTCAAGTTCGTGAGGTTGTAGTCGTCGTGGTTTTATTCTCCATTTTTACGAATTTAAATTCGCGTTCGTTCGAGCAGAACGTTCGATATACGTCATTCTTTAAAATTAGTTTCTCAGTTTCGCTTTCCAATCTCAAAAGCTCCTTTTTCTCAACCCTATTCTTAAAACGGTGAATACAAAATTTCAAGGTCGATTGACAATCGCCCTCGTAACTTTAACATAACTCGTTGTTGCGAATAATTTATTGCTAGGTGTACGACGTATAAGCATGTTCATTATGCAAGTCGTCTTTTAAGCGAACCAATTTCATACTTTCAGCACGACCAGAACAAGACTAATTTATATAATGTGTTTCGCTGAATTCGCGATGAAAAACTAAGTGTTATTCAATTTTGCAAGTTGGCATGGAAAGAAAGGAAGGGGCTTATAATCCAATCTTTCAGATCGTTTGGAGTTGAATGCATAATATCTGATTGTAAGTTGTACATACGCGATTGCCTAATTTTTCCTAACCCGTAGTGTACGTAGGTGAGCATGAAAATCGTCAAAATATGCTGATATGATGTTCACGAGAATTATTAAAACTTAATTTTTTCGGATTCTTGAGCCCACACAAAATGACAATTTACTCAAATTTTGTAGCAGGGCAGGATAGACTTTTACTTATGATCACATATTATGATAAAGTGAGTCAAGGGTCAAACATAAAGAAAAAAAACGTAAGCAGCCCTGCTGCATAACTGGAGTCGAGTTTTCAATTGAGGCTTGATCAGGTTTGTACATAACATTACTAACCCCTTCATGCCTACAGGCAACAACCAACACAGAATAAAATCAATTTTTTATAAAGATTTAAAATTTTTAATTTTGAAAATTAATAATTTAATTTTAACTTAAAATCTTAATTGATTAATATGATTTTTTTTTTTTTTTTTTTTTTATTACCTTGAGAAGTTACATTTAGAACAAATCTAGTATTTTTTTACCACGCAACAATCATATGAACACCTGTTTTTCAACTTATAGCTACTTGAGGCTCCACAAATTATCCTCAAATGTTTTCGACGCGCCATTTTGGATCCATTTTGAACAAATTCAAAAGGTCATATTCTGCTTACCAACTAACCCTACCAGGTTGATTTGTTTATCCTATTACATTTTGAGAACCATTACCCTCCTTTTCCCTTCCAACATCATCAGTGAAAGTACATTCGAGATAATACACATCTATCTCTATGACCATATGAGGTCGTATTTATCAAATTTAACCTGTCTGAGACTATTCAAGCCTTTTTCAAATTTTAGCTATACTTTATTTTTGATCCATTTTGACCCAAATTTAAGAAGTCATATTCTGGTCATCAACTAACCCTACATATGAAATTTGACCTTTCTAGGTCGATTTGGTGAGGAAATATGGAAGATTCATGGAACTTCCACAAGCAATTTCCCTTCCAAAGGCCATGTTTCACTCTAACTACCCTCCAAATGCGCTTAAAAAGCTGAAATTTGGATGTGTTGGTGTTCGTTAATCATTTTTTCATGTGAAATCAAAAACGTAGATTTTGAGCTTTTTGCCCTTTCTCCAACTCGCCTCAAAATTTTAGTGATCTGCCATTTTGAGATGTATCGAAAAAACAAAAAAAGTACTTTTTTTGCATTTTTAAGAAGCGTTATTCACCAAATTTTGAGCGAATTTCATGAATATCTGCTGGCACAACGGGTGAGGAAAAATATATGTATATCATATATATTATATACACAATAAAAAGTTAGGCATTTTCTAGATGAGTACAAATGGTTTGAAACGCGTAGATTTGAAAACTCCACCCCTCAGACCCCTCTTTCACAAATCAGGTAGGCTGTAATAGCTATCGTTTTTATGAAAAACTCAGCTAAAAATTAAGTCATCCAGTTACATCCGAAAACATCTTTATAGAAAGTTTTGACGAAGTAAATTTATTGAATAATTTACACCTCCTCATATCCTCATCAAATATATCTTAGAAGCTCTAATTTCGTGGCTAACCTACAGCAAAAAGAAAGATTAACCGAAAATTATAATAATACTACTAATCCATACCCGTCCTTTGGACGGGGTGTTAAAGCATGTGTTTCTTTATACACTGAAAGGAGTTTTTTTTATCTTTATTGTCAACTTCTTCGATGGTAACAGTTCATCTTTGCTTTTTATTCCTATATTTTTTTTGTGAATAAAAAATTCATTATAATAATATTTATTTAATGAAAGGAGCAATTGAAAAATTAAATCGATATACAAAATTTCATATGCATACATAAACGATGTTATTATTCATTTAAAAAAATTTTATTCATTCAAATTATATTCACGAGATTAAAATTAATTTTTTTTTTCTTTAATCTTAGTTAGCCACAAATAAAAATTACTTCAAAAAACAAAATAAAAACATTGATACATCTACATCGGAATTCGTTGAATTATTTCAAAACATAGACAGTGAAAAAATGTCTAAAATAATAATTTCATTAGTCAACCATTCGGCATAAGATGCCATTCGAGCATAAGTTAAGGTTTTATTTCGTTCGCTAACCATTCAACGTGAGGTACCATGAGGAGGGATCTTTATGCTTTTTACTCCATACTACAAATGACCACACCACTACTTTATTACAACTCCAGCTGGTTCAATCAAAGTCTTTGACTATATAGCATATGGACCCAGCTAGGTATGAGGTGATTTTAGATAAATCATTCGTCAGACATCCTATTGGGAAAGAACGCTTCTGATTGGATAATTCGTTATCAGTAAACAACTTTCAGTAAAGAAATAAAATAAAAATACACCTTAACTCCAGCATAAACCAATACACCTTAAAGCGTAAATAACTAGTTCATAATTTTGATTTGTGATTCACATTGTAGTACAAGAATACCTCCACATTGCGATGATTTTATCGTAGACAATATAGATTAACCAATCAGAAGCATTCTTTCCCAGTAGGATGTCTAACGATAGTTTTTACATTATAACTGGGTCCATATACTATATAGTCAAAGATTAAAGTGCACTTCATATTAGAACATAAGCTGGTTGAATGAAACTTGAGGACATCCTCTCATCTCCTGCTACATTTATAAAATTTTGCTCCTTTATCACGTGGGAACCAAAATACCTCCACTCATGCTCCGTCACGCCAACTCACAGTTCAATGAAACGTTAGGTCACAAAAACTCACGTTCCATGCAAACTAAAAGACCTGGACTCATGCCCCATCAAACTAACTCACAGTTCAATGAAATGCGAGGTCACGCAAACTCACGTTTCTGTAACACCAAAAAATTGCGAACTAAAAGACCTTGACTCATGCTCCGTCACGCTAATTCACGGTTCAATTTTTCCGTGAGCTCATACAAACTCACATTCCCGCTACATATATAAAATTTTACTCCATAATATTGAAACGTGAGCTGGTTCAATGAAACGTGAGGTCACACAGTCTCACTTTCCAAGTCCAAAATTTAAAAATTGCGCACATCATAGGGAGATCCTGGTGGATAATTTATTAACTACTCTTCGGGGCTACGGAATGACGTTTGGTCGAGCGTCTTAGATATGTGTACAACTTTTTTAGCCCATTTACTGGACGTTTCTTTAAAGCTTTTTTTCGAGCTTTATGGAGCTTTTCGTGAGTGTCTGAGGCGTTACGAATCATCTCCTCGTTCAGCCCTATCACATGAAACCACTCGCAACTTTCATCGTTGCGTGTATCTCGACTTTACCTCGGACAAAGTTTTACCCTCCTCAATTATATAGTAGAAGATGACTCGTTGGGTAAGCCAAGATGGATTCAAAATAGCTGACAACTTAAAATTTGAGTAGAGATAGAGGAGTCGCAAATAGTTCAAATTTTATCTATATGAATTCATATCGAGAAGTAATGGTTTCAGGCCTCCACATACGATATAAACGAAAAAGGTAAAAATACTTTATTAAAATTATGTACGATAGGGACATCATTCTATATCACCCTTAGACTGCTCATGGGAGTCAGAATAGGACCACGTAATTTTTTACGCTTTCACACTCTTTTCAAAATTCTATGTGAGGAGTGAAGTCTCGCCTCGTTAAAGCCCCGTAATGTAATCCCTCAGCAATCCCTCTATCACATGTATTACTTACTCACTCTTGATACATATCCTCTCCAAAACTAACTAGCAAGTTAAGTTTAGAATATGGAGTATTTCTTGCCTACAGAAATCACATGAATTCATATTTACCGAATTTCAGCCATTTGAGACTCCTCCAGCCTTCTTCAAATTTTGACGATCTGTTATTTTGAATTCATTTTAACCCAAATGGTCATATTTTGATCCTCAACTAAATTTGTATAGTAAGTTTGAGCATTTGAAGTCGATTTGGTGAAAAGACACAAAAGATTAACTATAACTACAGCCCTACTGACAAAAACCCAACATCGCTATGATATAGTAAGAATGTTGGTAATATTCGACTTTTAATCTCTATTGAGACATATTATGATATTTAATACAATTACGATATCCTCGTGGCATCAGAACATCATACAGATGCTGTTTTGTCAAAGATAGCTACCTTTCGTCAAACCTATTGCCCATAAACTTACCTATACTAATTCCGCTAGCTTGCAGGTATTCAGAAGTCATAAACTGCGACACTAAAGATGACTTGCCGACACCGCTTGATCCTAGCATGACCACTCTAAAGGGAGGATTAATACCAGGACAGCTAGCGCAGCTTGATTCTCTGGAAGAAGGTAACGATGGCACAGCACTTGTCGTTCCACCATGCGAACTACCACCACCGACGGACATTTGGGCGCACGTTGTTCCACAAACTGTTACTTGCTCTGTGCTGTAAATCAATACAATTTTTGTTGTACTACCGGTTACAGCTAGAAAAATTTACTTTTATAAGAGAAAACTTCCAAAAAAAAAATTCAGAACTTTGTTAAAAGCATTAAATAGATAGGCCTACACGAAAATTCCATTAGCGGATCAAAGATTTAAAAAATTCATTTCATAGCTTCGCTAATTGAAAAATTCGTAAAGAAGAAATTCGATGCAAAAATTTACATGTCTTTTTTATTTGTAAACACATCTTCAACTTTTAGCTACAATAGATACGCGTGGCACGCTAATATCTAAATACTCGTAGCGAAAAAGTCTCAAAACACATTTACGCGTAAACGCTTCAGACTTTTCTAATTTAAGTTTTAAAAAATTTTAAAACTCGAGTTAGTCTTTTTTAGACTTATTTTACCCTTCTTTTTTATATCGAACATAAAAGGAGAGAAAAAAAAACGAATCTCACATCTACGCGAAAAACTTCGTCATGCATTTGCACTTAGACGGTAAAGCACGGAGCTCCGTGATTAATTAAAAATACTACTTTACACACCATCGAGTCGTTGATGGCGCGTGCGTTTCAACCTCATCATAAGAATAATCGCTTCCTGCGCATTTTTAAATAGGTAGGTAACTCGAAGACGCGAAAATCGAACCGGAGTTAATCGTCTTAATGGTCTCGCCGAATTAACATTTTAACGGCGGTATTTTTGAAAATCCCACTTTATATTCGTAAAAAGCAATAAAATATACTCGATAATCTCCCGTTCTTACAAAACTTTCCCTTTTTCGCAAATTTAAATGAACGAGTTTCTCGATTTCATAAAAAGCTATCAGCTCTAACTTGTTTCGCAAATAATTACATTTATATCGCGCCCAATTCACCCGATAATGGGCACCCCAAACGCCACTTTTTTACAAGAACCCAACTTCGCCTCCATTTTTAATTACGCTTCAACGAGAGTCAAAATTGAAGCGAAATTTTCTCCGAAACTCGATACGCGAATAATTACAGAACGCTTTCCGTTCGAGCGTAAATATCCAAACGACATAACGAGATCACGCTTTCGCCACAAATAGCGAAAAGGGATAAGTGGGTACTCCAAAGAGAGTCCAAAGAAAAAGCAATACAACAGATTTTTCCTACTCCAAGTTATATCCATTTTTCTTGTGTGCAAAGGGCACCTTTTGAATATATCACATCGATACGGTTTCACTTTATGGTATTTCAAACGAATTTCGTTCGCTTCACCATTACGTAGGTACGCGCGAAATATTATTCGAAACGACGTGTTTTCGTCGAAATTCCATTATATTCTACCACCTAACTAGAATCTTCTCTCAATTTATTCTATTAACGTTACGCCCTGCTAATTATAAATTTTGGCGGTGGCTCGTTTTATTCGCGAATTAAAGAAATTTCCGAGTTTGTACTATTTATTCTGTGACGGTAATGACGGTATTTCTAGATTTACTAGTGTTTTCTTGATTAACAATCTCATTTATCTCAACTAGAAACAGGGATACCTCGACGAGAGTGATGACTAAGCCCAGGTTAAGAATAATTTTCAACATCTTCTAAAATAATGTTTATTATTATTATTAATTTTTTTTTTTTGAATAGATTTATTTGAATTTAACAAAAAAATGAAAAAATTCGAAGTTGTAATTGAAAAAAATTTCTGAGCATTTATTTTTTCATTAATAGTGAGTTTTTTCATTTTTGAACCTTTTTTTTTTTTTTTTTTTTTTTTTTTAACATGAAAAAGTATATTTTCAACAAATTTCCATACCCACACTTTGATTCTGATCATTTTTTCCATTTAAAAATATCATATCTTAATAAAGTTCAACATGGATTATGTATCATTAGTCTATGGCACAGCAGTCAACAGTGTTGCCAACCCAAATGGAAAAAAATCCCCGAATTTGGCGAAAAAAAATCCCAGGTACGGGAAAAAATCCCAGATCGTGTTTTTAAAATATGAACGACCTTTTTTTTTGTTTGCGAAGTATATATTCATGAAAATTGAAATTACAATTGAAAAATGTTATTAATTTTAGATTACACCTTACTGCAATTAGGGGAATTGCTTTATACTTTATATTGGATCAATATAAATTATAAAAAAATAATACATAAATTAAAGATAAAATCAAGAGATTATTATTTCTATCCTTGGACAATAGTAAAATACATTAATGCAAAAATAATTCTAAAATTCAATTCAACAAACTCAACTACTTATATGGCTTCGCAGTTTGCTTTCCCAGGTAAGCGGTAAAAATGTAAACAGATTAAAAGAATGTCATTGTTACCAACTCAGAGACTTGACTAAATGGTGAACACTGAACAAGAAAAATTCGAAAAGAAAATTTAAAAGTCTAAAACATAAATCTAATTTGTTCGATCAAATTTTATGCGTAAAAACGCTATAAAGTTGAAAAAATCCCAGAAAAATAAGAAAAATCCCAGAAATCAAGAAATCCCAGAAAATCCCAGCATGTTTTCTAAAAATGTCGAAAAATCCCTAGATCCTGGGATTTATCCCTAGGGTTGGCAACCCTGGCAGTCAAAAACATTTCTCAACTCTTGACATTAGATACTCATATACTCTCTAAAATTTTTCAAATTTCAATAATCTATACCATGTATCTTTAATCTGACGTCATACCGAGTAGAAAAATGAAAATAAATCAAATAATAATTTTTTTCAATGTCCAAAAAAGGAAAGGGGAAAAGAACAAGAAAAAATATTTGATATCTTTCCAATTTCAAACACATTTCACTATATCGCACATTTTTTGTTTTTAAATAAAAATATACAAGATCTTCCACCATTTTGGAATATCTTCTTGGCGAAACTTTTTGCAATAGCACAGGGTGCTTATCCACCTTAATGACTCTACAAAACTATTACCATGAAAATAAACATCCTTTTGCCAGGCAAATCGTATCCTTACTTTCTCTCGGCCAGAATGAGGCGTTACTTGCTAAGGTTCCAGGAGACAAGGACTTCGTTAGTAATGACTATCCTGATTATGCTACTAAAAAGAGGCATCTCAACTTTTTCTTTACTCTAATATTCGTGACCATCTCTCACATTATTACTCAATATTAAAACTTCATGTAATTAAAAAATGATTTAAAATTTGATCACTAACCACAACAACAACTGAACGTCGTCATATCAAACATAATACCTAGCTATGGAACAATACATCTTTTTGAACGACAAAAAGGGAGAATTCCGTTTCTATACACTACGTAATAACATGAATTTATTATGAAGCAAAATAATCACAATAAAAAGAGTAAAAAAATCAGTTAATTGAGTCGAAGTAGATGAAACTCAGGCCCGTAGCCAGGATTTTTTCTAGAGGGGGCAAAGGGGGAGCAGATTTTTTTTCAACACCAAAAAAATTTACAATTTCAAAATGCACTCATGAATATAATTTTTTATTTTTTTAAAAGTACATTTCAAATTAAAATACGAGTCCAAAATTTAATATTAATACAATTGCACGTCAGGTCAAAAATATGTTAATTTATCAATGTGACTATCGATTTGAAACACATTTATGTGGATTTATTAATTTTTGTGTCAATGACCAAATTAAAAAGTAAAAAGGGGGGTTTTTGAGTAATTTTTCTAAGGGGGAAAAATTCTTCTGGGGGGAACGCCCCCTTTGCCCCCCTGGCTACAGGCCTGATGAAACTTCAACGTCCGCTGCTTGACCAGACAAAGGAACTTCACTTTTTTAGATCACATATTTATCAGGTTTTTTTTTTGCATAAAAATCACAATTTTAAACATCTACAAATTCGAAAGAAAATAAAAAATTCACAATAATGTGAAATTTGTCAGTTTGAATAAATCAGATCTCAATTAAGGTATATAAAGGAAAATGTGTCTAAACGATAGGCTGAAAAAAAGCTGTACATGATGTGACTAGAACTGCATTAGAGGTTGTGCGGAGTATTTGGCAAAGCAAATCATTCAATTTTGGTTTTTTGTTTATTAATCAAGAATTACAAGGTTCCCTGACCTCAAGTAGAGAGGTATAGATTCCAAGAACTCTTTTTGGCTACACCACTATTATGAGTCCTATACAATACGAACAATTTTTTTTGACAAAGGTGCAAATATTACGAATTTTTGTCTGCTTCAACAGACCGAATATATTAAAAATTTTACGAAAAATCCGTTTTGTATATTTAAAACTAATTTCTTCTTTAAGACGCATGAAAAAAAAAATTAATCCAATTATTTGAAGCTCTCGTCGTAAAATTATCAATCTACGTTTAACAATCAACATATCAATACGAATGCGACGATAAATGTACACATAAAATCCTTTTCACATCGAGAGGTAAAAATATTACATCAACAATCCATCCTTCGTGAGAGTTAAATATGAAAAGTTTTTTTTTTTTTTTTTTTTTCTTATTGACATAACAATCGAAAACAGTTCATGTCTGAAGAATCTTTTTACCCTATGTTGGATATTTTCGTGTGTACTTTTTGTCGTTGTAAATATTATTTCCAATAGACGAACACGGGGAATCACAAAACTTGTTTTTTTGCGATGAAATTCGGAGAAAAGCACGAACCCATATTGTCACGCTGCGTCCTTCGAAGAGCTAACATTTAATTCGATTTAATGGATAGTAAGTGTGGTATGTTTACCTTTTTCCCTTTTAACTAGCAAATATCAAATACAGTATGTACGTATATGTAAGTTTTTCGCAAAAAATACGTCTCCATATACGTAAAATCTATTAGGAATTTTGACTGTGATGCACAATCAAAAACAAATTTTTACATCTCAAGTTCTCCTCTTTACACCATTTCCAAATTACATCATTACTTACGTTAGTACTCGTAAAATCATATTCAATAAATGCCTTGGATTGGTAATACCTATGGTACCACCTATATCGAATATTTGCTTTCACCGAAACGAAGGAAGCTTCTTTGGATTTTTAATTTTCGGCCGAATAAATTGTACACCATTTCGGTATCTTTCTTTCCGCAGGGTTTTTTCGTCGACTAAATTTTTGCTTCAAGCAGATAACGCCATATCATTTACCTCGGCTATTATGCCACTCGCGAAAAAATAAGAGCACGAAAAACAGCACTTATTCGAAGCGAACCAAAACTCACAAGGATTTACTATAGGTAGCTCATTTTAATTTAAATTTATATCTTCACGGTTTTCGAGCATATTTTATGGTCGATTACGTTACACTCTTTAATCCCCGCTATTAATTTCTCAAAGCTACCGTCATATTTTACACGGTTTTGACTTTTTGCCTTGCAAAAAGGATTTTTTTCTCATTCCTTTTCGACCTCTGTCTAAGCGATTCGCTTAGGTTCTTAATAAGCGTTGACTTTTTTCCCGTATTTAACTAATCAAGAGATATTTTTCGATGGCTTCAAGAATTTCATGTCGACAATTCTGCATCAAAATCCTGCGATAGAGGAAAAATTCTATAAATCTTGGAATATTATATTGTAATCCTGTAATCCTTTTCATACTCGGATAGGCATTTAGTGCAGCAAGCGAGTAACAGATGTTATCAATTTGAAGGAAAAAAAAATTTGGTTCCAAATAAAAATTTTCCTGCTACACATATTAATGTTCCTAGTATTTCAGCAGAAAAACAGAGATGAATCACTACATTTCATATGATATCTATTTTTTTTTTAATCGTTGATATGTAAGTGATGGATCCACGAAATTTCAAACTCAACATTTTTTCTTTTGTTTTTTGAGTGGTGAAATCGGTCAAAATTTATTGATAAGATGTCCATGACTGTCATAAATTTTTAACGCCTTGAAAGGACCCTCAATGCCTAAAGTGTTTTCCATGATTTCATACGTTCAAATAATAACTTTTCGTGTAAATCTGGAGGAGAGTTTTAACAAAAAAAAAAAAATGAAAAAATTTTGAATTAGGAAATTTCATGCATCGTTCATATCACCGGATCAACTCAGAAAGGTCAAACATTGTGGGTAAAGTTGATAGAGGAATGGAATATGACCCTTGAATTGAAGTCAAAATTGATTTAAAAATGTTGGATGATCAAAATTTGTCCTACCTACCGCTCAGACCCGAAACCAACACTTTTCCTATATACATTTGCAGTATGATTGTATGTACCTCTTGAACCCATTATCTAATCATATGTAGCTCATATCTACGAAATTTGAGGCGTTTGAGGTTTCTCGAGCTTTCCTCGAGTTTTGAGCATCCGCCATTTTGGATCCATTTTGATTCCATTTTGGTCCAAACTGAAAGAATCACATTCTACTTTCCACATACCCTACATATGAATAAATTTTGAATCAAACTTCATTCTTTTAAAGCTCCCAACCTTTCTTCAAATTTTAATCATTAGCCATTTTGTATGCATTGCAAGCTAAATTCAAGGTGTCATATTATAATCTTTAACTAACCTTTCATGCATGGATGAGTTTTTTATGTGGATTTAATTAGAAAATAAAAATGACTCCCTCCGAAATAAGGTCAAAATTTATGATGTTTCAAAGGATCCTTTGGTATTTCTCCAAATTTCAGCGAAGAATCATGTCAAATCGAACCAAAAATCCGAGATAACTTCTTCTACAGATTCTTATGACCACCTTTCCAATAAATTTTAAGCGATTCGGACATACTATCATTTTTTAAATTAGTAATAAATCAGATCGTAAGTAGGTACAACCATACCTCTACACTTATTCATATCGTAATGAATGTTGATCAATCAACTACAAACGATCTAAGATTTGAAGATATGATGTCCCCTTCCCTTTACATGTCCATCTCAAATCAAATAGGTCCCAATAGGATTTTAATTTATTGTTTCGTTCGTTCGTTTGTTCGTTCATTTATTTATTCATTTGTTTATTTGTTTGTTTGTTTGTTTGTTTGTTTGTTGGTTTGTTTGTTTGTTTATTAATTAATTTATTTATTTATTCATTCATTCATTCATTCATTCATTTATCTATTTATTTATTTATTTATTTATTTACTACACTTTTAAGCGATACAACTTAAACTAGAGACCACAGTTAAAGCTTCGAACTACCACACTAGGGCCAAATTCTGAGCAAAGCTCTCTGTAAAACGCGGTCATTCGATCCAGTTGCTTGCCATTTTGACGAACTGCTTGCGATATAAGACATGAAACACATCATCATTCTACTCTCTACCATTTCTTCTTTCTTCTTCCTATAGTAAAGCAATTCAGGACTCCATTCACTGTCTTTTGCAGAAAGAAAGGAATGGATCGAATTTGATCAAAATTCATGAAACGTGATAAAATTTGATGAAATTTTATCAAGAAATTGACCAAATATAATTTGATATTGTCTGATCAAAGCTGATCAAATTCAGTATATTCGGACCGAAATTACATATAAAGTTATTAAATTCGATGAAGTAAGATCTAATGCGATCAAATTTGATCCAAAAGGTATTGAATTTCATTTGATCCAATTTTTACAAATTTAATCACATTTTACCTTCATGCTAATATGATTTGATAACATTACATCGAATTTCATTAAACTTGATAAAATTTTATCAAATTATATTTGATTATTTTTTTCGATCAAACATGATCGATTTTTTTTTCGGTCTTTTTTTGCAATACGCACTGACCAGTCCTATTTTAATCTTCTTATCATCCAAATTATCACCATAATCTGTTTTAGTTTTTTCTCTATACTATTAGTTTTCATTTTTTCCTATTTTTTTTGCATAAGTCATCGTTTGTATCATTGAATTTTGAATAAGTAATTGTTTGTTTTTGCTCATCGCATTCGCTAAAAGCCTAGGTCTGACTACACAGGAGTTGAAAATGTTTGTTTTAATGTCTCTCGAAAAGTATTCCTCTAATGGCTTTAGTATGTTTTTTGATGGCCAGACTTTTTTCCACTCCAGCGTAATCCTCTTGTCTATACTTCTTTTTCTGTCTTACACTTGAGGGAAATAATTTGCCCTAAATACACCATTTCTTTAATACTCTCCATTTCTGATTGCCAATAGTGATATTTCGGCCACTGAACTCAATAATCGTAAATTTTGTTTTTTGGAGGTTCATTTTTAATGATGCTTTTTTCGCTATGAAACTCTAAATCTATCAACATCTCCTCGAGGTCTTCTACATTTTCGTAGATGATAGCTTCTTATAAATAAAAACTTCACAAAAAATTTGCAGAATAAGCATTAAAGAGTAATTTTTTTCTTTTTTCTTTTTGAAGAATCAAATGAGATAGCTAGAAGTTGAGAAATGTTTTAAGCCGAAATTTTATTTTTTTATAAATTCAAATAAAAGCTTGAATTTTTTTCACGATTAATATCCTTCATAGCGTGTCTAAATATTTTTCTAGCAGCAAAATTTCCAGAAGATTGCATAAAGGTCTAAAACATCTTTCTCTCTAATATTTGCCATTTATAACGTTAAAAATTTACTAATTAAATTTTATAATAAATATTAACTTGTTTTATAAATACGGCATTTTAATCAAATTTTCAATTTGCATTGACCCCGCTTCGCTTCATAAAAATTTGACCCCGCTTCGCTTCATAAAAATTAAATCTCTCATAATTATTATAGTTGCCTGAAGACATTTTCAAATTTTCCATTGACATATTTTTATGGAACTAAAAACCAAAAAAAAAAAAATCATCTAAAACGCGAAAATTCGAAAAC
Source organism: Phenacoccus solenopsis (assembly GCA_009761765.1). NCBI lineage: Eukaryota > Metazoa > Arthropoda > Insecta > Hemiptera > Pseudococcidae > Phenacoccus > Phenacoccus solenopsis. The sequence continues at coordinate 94,954 of VFXL01000291.1, read as the reverse complement.
CACTCTCTTCCCAACCTAGGCTATAATAGGTATCATCCTTCATCGAAAACTCAGTTTAAAAAAACACTATGTATGAAAAAAGCCACAACCAGGTTGATTCGATCACTGCGCTCTTTTCAAACGTGTTTCAAACCTACATCAATATCGGAATTAGAGTTAACCTATTAAAATGACAACACACATCCGCGCTCAACGCGTATTCAATTATTTATACGCGGTAACGCGGCCCTATATCACACGAATAAATAACTACGATGTAGTAATTAACAAATGGTTCGACGATAAAAGCGCGGCAGCACGATGGTAAATTTATGCAGCTTCGGGCTCGCTTCTTCGACTTCTACCATAGATGCGGTTGATAAGTTTTAAGAGTACGCGCGGGATGCTCAATTTTCGCCTTATTCGTATATATGCAAATACGTGGCTCAATGCGAAGGTGTTAATTTACCCGCTGACGAAATATCTTCAACGAGGCCCTTTTAACTGCACCATTATTTCGCATCGAACTAAATGAATCAATTAAATTCCATAATTTACCTATTCTTTTTTCCCCGTGGCAAAAAAAAAAATGACCTTATTATATCATACCTCTGGTACATCCATTCTCGAGACGATAATTAAGCTTCCATTCTTATTTCAATTTTACCTTCTTCATTTTAATTGCAACCGAATCGAATATTTCTTAGGAACGACGTGACGTCATTAAGCCACGAAACGGAGACGCTGGCGGTCGTAATAAACGTATTCTTCTTTTCGACGCTCAATAATAACTCCATTTATTCTCGAATATCGAAACAAAAAATTAATCAAACGAGGCTTTAACGAGACGAAAGAACGAATTTAAATTTCAAATCGAACGGATAATCGGCAGGTTTAACGATATCGTCGAATAGTATTTACGCGATTTCGCATGATTTTCGTATTTCTCATATTTTACTCTCATTTCGCGTCTCCCCCTTCGTCGCCTCCTTTTGTCCATTTATCATTCGTCACTTTTGCGCCGCGTAAACAAATAAAACGCTCTACAAAAAGCACCATAAACCTTCCTCGTGTACAAAAATGACAAGGAAAATTTCGTTTATTTTCACGTTTCATTTATCTTTTACTGTTTACGCGAAACTTTCTTTCGCTTTTGTTGGCGATTCTTTTTTTTTCGACTCGCTCATTTTTATAATAGCCCTATTTCGAGCGTATAAGGCGAAATTCGCGCGTCGGAGGTTTTTTTTTCTACAGCCGCAACGGTGAAAACTTACACGTATGATTTAAAAGAGGTTAAGCCTCCGAACGAATATCAGTTTGCTAATGGTTTCCGTCGAGTCGTTTTTCACAAACCCTTCTCGCAGCGACTCTTCGCCGCGTATAAATATGACAAAGCGTCCTATGCAAAAGGAGCTAAAGCTCTGTGATAAAACCGATATCCATTCGATAAGACCGTACCTTATACGGAGCTCATACTCATCCAAACGGTAAGCTTTTCCAATCCCTGCGAAAAACCCTCTCTATATGTGCCAATGGTGACACCCAACACGGACGCGTTACAAAGGCAAAAAGGCAACAACTCGCCTCGCTGATTACGAACGAAATACGAGTAAATTATAACCGTAACAAAGTACTCTATATCATTCGCCCATCTGCAACTCCTCCCTATGCATTAAGCCATCGCAAACGTCCGATGAATACGTAAAAATTTAAGTACTTCGATTTACCGTCATATTTTCGTACGTCGTTCGTCGCTCGTCTCGTAAACACATTTTTATTAAATTGACGCGGATATATAAAATATATACGAGCACCGAACGACGAAGAATGCCGCATCATATACGTGTCATACGCATAGATGTCGCTAAAAAAAAGCTTTTGTAAAATTTTTTTATTGCTGACAGCTGCGCCATATCGTAGCAAAATATCAAAAATGACGTTTTTTTATGTACATCGATGCAACGGAAATGCAATATAGCGTTAATGGATAGTTTATGTATTTGTATGGTTATTTTTAACAGACAATACCAGTACGCTACGTCATCGCTACACGGCTTTCCAACGGGCAGCTCGGTAATAAAGGGATGACGAGAAATAGTTAAATAAGCCTGGCTCGTTGAATCGTTGACGTATCGTGTTGATGTAAATGCTATTAAAGATAATAATGTTTCCGCCTTTTCAATTATTAGCTAGATTTTTTTATTAGAACGAAAGCTATTACATTTGCATGTGAACTATAAAGCGTTCGTCTTCCCCTCTGCTCCCCCCAAGTGGTTAGTGCATTTGGTGTAGATTTCAAGGCAAAAAATATTTTTGAATGCGGTTTTCAGTTATAACATTTCTTAATGGTTCATGACTTCTCATCAAGTGCCTTAGAGGTGCCCCATTGTGCGGAAAGTACTTCACGTTGTGGTATCACTTTTCAATTAGAAAAACAAAAAAAAAAAACAAAACAAAAAACAAAAACAAAGAAAAATAAGGAAATGAAGAAAAAACATCATTCAAAAGTCGTATTACTTACTCAGTATTATTAACTGTGTAAACGATACCTATATTGCAGCCTACCCTATTACGAACGGAAGGGTAGGAGGAGGAGAAGGTCCTCAAATCTTGGCCTGTAAATTTTTTCAATTTTTTCATATATATTTTTCGCCGAGCCAAAGGTCCAGGCGTATGAGTAAAGATTGCTGATATTTATTAGACAATTTTTTGTCAAATTTCACAAAAATATTTTTCTTTGTTTTTACAATTACCTCAACACGGTGATTTACTCAAATGTTGACAGAAGGTGGAAGCGAGCAAATAGCTCAAAATTTTCGTTTTTGGTTTCATATAAAAGAACGAATCACGGACTCTAACATGCCCGAATTTCAGCCTCTCGTGCATTTTGACAGGAATTAAAACAAAAAAACGATTTTTTGAGGACATTTTGAGCAATGAATTCTCTTGCATCTCTCATATCTCTTCATCAAATCTACCTGGAAGAATCAAACCTCGTATGTGGAGTGTGCTAGAGATCAGAATATAGTTCTTCAAGTTTGGATCAAAATGGATCCAAAATGGCGTATATCAAAAATTTGAGAAAGGCTTGAGAAGCCTCAAATGGCTCAGATTTGATAAAGTGGACTCACATGATTACCAGTAATGAGAAATATGCTGTTGTATTGCCAATTTCACCTCATACGCGTTTTTGGAGGGAAGGTGAAGGGGTTATTATACTCAAAATTGGAAGGGGAGGGGGTAAATGAAAACTCGGAAATTTTTGATCATGGTGTCAGTGTCAGATGATGAAGTGAGCCAAACTAGCTAAGACATTTCAATTTTAATATGGAGTGGCTATAGGGCAAAAAACAGCATTTGGAGGGGAAATGAGGAAATCACAACAAGAAATTTCACGAATCTCGTATTTCTTCTCACCACATTGGCCTAGAAAGCTCGAATTTTGTATGTGTGGTTAGTTAAGCACCAGAATACGACACCTTGAATTCAATTCAAAATGGATCAAAAACGTATCCGAAATAAGGTATTGTCAAAATTTAAGATAGGTTTGAGAAGGCTCAAACAGCAAAAATACAATAAAAAACGGGTTTTCACAATTCTAGCGGACTATACGTACTACATATTTAAAATTAACCTTTACGGGTGTTTTTTGGAGGAGTAAAGGCGATAGTTTTGAACAGTAAGACATGATAATGGAAATACCTGAAAGTGTAAAAAACTACAATTAAAAACTCAGCTCTATTAATGCGGTATTGCTGCTTACCTTTTTCTTCTATTATTTATTTACTACAAAAAAAGTTAAGGTTGTTGCTTCAAAACTTCAATTACTAACATTTACAATCTTAGAGTTCCTTCAGTATTTCAGATAGGCAAAATTTTCATAGAACTTTTTTGTAATGAATATGAACGAAAAGAATAAAGCAATGTGAAGATTTTCAAAGGAAGATTTTTTCCCTTCTTCTCCTAATCCTCTTCTGGTGTACTCATATCTTTCTATATGAAAGTATGTGTGTCATATTTTTCATTTTTTTTTCATTTAAAGCTAATATACCACTCAATATTTTTTGAAAATGCTCGAATTTCCAAATCATGACTTCTTATCTTTCAATATTTTGCAACACTGTCACAGTAAAATAAGGCAGGTTTGATGGGCTATCACTTATACTGATTCATTACCAGCTGCAACAGTTCTTTAGTGTTATTACCAGCAATTATGGGTGTGATTTTTGTTCAATAAAAAGAGTTGAAAAAAATTATTAAGAAAAAAAAATCTTGAATTTAATCCTCTAAATTGGGTACGGAAGAAATGGAGCTATACAAAAAATTTTCAAAACATAAGCTTAATGCAGCATTTATCAAAATTTTCAACAAGAAAATTTTTAAGAAATGACCAAATTTTTCGATCATTTTTTATATTGATTTCATTATTTCTCCACATGTACTCTTATTATTACCATTAATTTTTTATCAATAACACCATATTAGATACTTTACATTTTGGACAAATCGCATATTATTAGCTATATTGGATTTTGAGATAGAAATTTCCAAAAAAAATCGTATGAAAAAATTAGCGATAAAAATAATCTTTTAATCGTAGCGATTAGAATGCATGTCTAAAAAAAATTGAAACATAATAAGCTCAATATAAATAATTTTTTATAAGTTATCTACAAAACAGTATTAAAAAAATTGTTAATTTTTTCTATAGCTTCTTATATTTATGTATACCCATTACCCATTCCCTTCACAGCTGCCAACTTTTTCATGAGCAATACTAAATATTATAACTTCATATTTTGAGACAACAGCATATTTTCACCTGACTTGGACGATGAATTGAATTTTTTGAAATTAGCAATTACCAAAAATAAAATAATATTTTTCACCTTTTTATTTTGACTCCTTCAATGTTTAAAGAAGGCAAAATATCACAAATGAGTGTCACATGAATAGCCCTATCTGTAGTATGAAGACACTCATATGAAGTAGAAGCACACTGTATACATTTTTTTTTTCAATCTAAAATTTCATTTTTTTCCAGCTCTAAATTCACAAAATTACCGTTTTTATTTCTAAAAAAAAAGGTACAAAGAGAGAAAACCAACATCTGTCAAACATCCCAAAAAAAAAAAGTAAACATTACCTCATTCGCGTAATTATTCACCCTCACGTTACGTAATTTATAACGCGAAAGAGACCAATTTGTAAAAATTTTTCTACGAAAAATGATAAACAACATGGCGTAAGGCCAAATTTTTACTGTCACGCTTAGTTAAATGAAAAAAAAAAAAATTCGCGAATCTCACGCGATTACACGTAAGATAAATACTAAACAAACACTATCAGCGGTTAATTTATTCGCCAAATTAAATTACCATTCATTCTTCATAATTCGATGTCACAGGTTGGAACAGTCGACTATACGACTATTAACTTATTCGCTTGTCAACATTTATTTACGACTATGTTTTCAGCCTTGCACGAGCGTCTTCGACGAAAAATATAAAAACGCGAGAGTCGCAAAAGATCTTGATAAAAACATTTAAACCTTTAAACGCTATTTGCGACGTTTATTACGATACGACACTCTAGAGAAGTAATACGAAAAATTCGAAAATTCTCCAGCCATATATTTTTTTTTCTAAATGAAAAAAATCTCCGTATAATAACGAGTTTATTTCGTTCATTTCCATCTCCTATATTCATCCTCCCAAGTGCCATCGCGCTGAAGCAAAGTTTTTTCAAAGATTTAGCGCCAGATTAAATTACATTTGGGAGTGGAAGGAAAAAAAAATCGCTCATTCTTTTCGCCTCCGCAGGACGAGTTTAACTTGGCAATTATGGTTTATTTGGTCGCCACGTAGCGCATATCGCTTATCATCTATACCAAATAACTCGCCAGGGATACGTTGGAAAATAATTTAACTCGCTTCGTTTCGTCATCGACGTCTATTTCGAGTAAATAAAACTAAAACTTCGGTACGCGTATCATCAAATTACGCGCCATATTTTCCACCATCGGTCGCGTGAATTTCCCAATACGCTTGATTAAACGTAACCATAAATCACCGAAGTCGATTAAAATAGTTATCGCGTCGACATATATCACGACTTGTCGTACTGACATGCTAAACGACAAATCATTAAATCCGATATACCATACACCGCTAACTGCATTATTTCGCAAAACCCTCCGACTCGTATAAAAGTCTACATTTCACCGCTATCGTAACATTTCGCTGGAATTCTAAACTGCAATTCCATCCTAATCAATTTGTTCATTTATTCACTGCACAAAACATTCCGTTTTCGTATACCGGTCGAGCATTATATCGGAAATAGCGATATTTCCATTTCAGGTATATTTTGCATCCGCCGAGAAATGTTTTCGAATTTATTTGCAGTAACAGATGCTTCCGAGGATGAGCGCCGAATGAAATTATTAAAATTATTTTATGGAAATTATTAATACAACTTGCACGTTTATTCGCCATTATTTACTTCAAAAAGCGCATAAATTATTGCACCCGGTCTACCCATCGACGAAATATTCAACCGTTTTGCGTGCTTTTTAAATTAGATAAATTCAACGCATTTCGCCATTTCAACCGTTTCGTCGAGATTCGAGAACGCAGCTTTATGAAAAGGTAAGACGTTTTCATTTATTTAATTCATCATCGCGTAGCTGAATATTAACATTTATGATAAGCTCCGGTCGATGCGTTTTCCAAGATATTTGTCAGCAGATGAAAACGATATCTGTCGCATCATTAGATGAATCAACAGACAAAAAAACTGTTCTCATTAGTTCAAAAGCAATATGATATTTTCAACGAAATTTATAAGCGCGAGATGATCAAAAAGCTGAAATTAAAGATTGCCTGATGTAGAACGAACGACAAGAATAATAAATCGCTCGATTAATTGCTCGCTTTTTGAAGCATGAGGCTGCAATGGGAGGAGTAAAGTTTCGAAACAGTGATAAATAAAGGCTAGAACCTTTGAAAGCCATGACTGAGAGGTATACAAAGATGGAATGATTTCTAGTTCTTCGAAAGGGAATCTTTTTTTAGAAATTTTTTTCGAAGGAGGAATAGGAATGAAAAAGAAATTATGAAACTATTTCAGAACTTCACGATTTTCCGTTTTTTAGATGTCCATTTTCTTTGATTTTTGTCCTATATTTTTTTCTTGAATTTTCTTTCAACACGTCACCACTTGCATTGAGGTTCTTTTACCTTTTTTTTACTATTTTTATTTAATGTTTTAAATTTTCAAAAACTTATTTCATTTCCCACGCTTCGAATTTAGTTATCAGCCTCACTAAATCTGAGAATTTAATAATTTCTCAATTTAATTTTGATTTAAAAAACTGTTTGCGATTTTTGTAACGTAATCTGCATTGTTTAAGAAGATTTCAATTTTGTGAAATTTTTTTTTTTTTTCAACTCTCAAGGATTTGAGTTTCAATTGTCGTGTGATATTTTTCTGCACTCAAGGTCATATTTAGATGGTCAAAAAGCAAAACCGATTATGCTGCCAGTTTATTCAAAAAATTCTATCAATGTGAAAACATCCTGATTTTATTTTCTTTCATCTTACATTTAGGTATAATTACAATTAATTCATCCTTCACTCCAACAATAAACAACATAGGTATAAATATTTTTTGAAATTTTATGAAAACAAAAACATTTTCATTTTCGCATAAATTGAAAAAATTTGTTCGACACCCAGAATTTTCATAAAATTGACAACTAACTTTCATTAAATTTTTAATAATTAAAATTTCATCTTTAAAGGCAAGCAAAAATTGATAAATAAGCAGCAAATTGTAATTTTGGCAAATTTATACCATAGTTAAATTGTACTTCGCATATGAAAAAACTGAGACCACTGGAGAGGGGGGAGCACTCGGATTTTCCAACACTTTTCCTCATATAGCTCCCTTTCATTTATGACTATGTCACTGAACCCAACGATCATAAAAATAGGAGCTTTAGTTGATGCTGACATCGATAATGGTGCCTATTTTTAATTTATACCCTTCTTCTCATAATTTCTTCAAGAATTTTCTTCTACAAAATACAAGTATATTGAAGTAAAGATTTTCCATGACATTGATTTGCAATTTGCTATGTCGCCTCGGTACTTTTATAATACTCTTATTTTGCAAATTTAAGAACATGAAAAATTGGCGAAGGAAAGCCTCGTGTTTCTATACGCATAGTTTTTAAAACTGAAAACTTGAAGAGAGGGCACAGGGGGGAGTCGAAACAAAAATTATTTTTGTCGAATTTTTTACATGGGGCCTCAATACTTGAAAATTTTATGAATTCGTTGAAATCTCCTTCAGATGGACTATTGAACTGTGTAAACCGTTCATCTCTAGATGAGTTTGTTTGCTTCCTACAAAAGCCAAAATTGGATATGTTTTGTGAAAATTGAAAAATGTCCAAATTCACGCGATCCTCTCTTTGCTCCTGAATGGTCGAGGACTGATGGTGGTTTCCTTACCTACGGGGCAGGTAAAATGCTGGGTTGAATTGACATGAAATGACTCATCATGGTTACAACGTCTGCAGTTAGTGTTGATAGATTAAGGTACGTCCATACGAAGATGATCGATTGTTCAGCATCTTTCGACTTGAATGATCAGCCTAAGATTAATGCAGTGTGGACATTTCGCGTGTCTCTCGCATTGTCGTTTTAGCTTTGGTGAATTTTTTTTATAGTCATATTTAAAATTGTTTCAAATGTGGAACTTGACATTCGAAAAAAAATTTTTGAAACCAAATCCGACCTATATTCGTAAGTTTGGGTCATCAACATCATCTAATATTAAATGGCGCATAAAATATAGAGCTAAGAATCACTATATTGGCTGCTGAAGCGAGGAGAACGTCTTCTTCGATAAACATATTTGCGAAAACTATACATTTTTCTGTAATCGAGTGAAGTGCTTTTGTCGAATGTAAAAAGCTGAACAAATGTGGAAGTCGACAGATGATCATCCAAGGCTAATTATCCAAGCTGATCATCCTGATATGGACGTACCGTTATGGCAATCAGAGAGAGTGGAAGCTTGCTTAGTCGCACTATCTGCAAGTTCATTTCCGGTAAATGCCTCGGTGCGTTGGCTTGGCACCCATGCAAACCTTATTTGATTGGAGGTTCTCGTGAGAAGAGTGATAATATCCTTCATTACTGGTTTTGACAAGATTTCAATTATTGTAATTTTATTATTGACTTCACCACAAATTTTTGCTCACCTAACTTCAGAATTAAGTGGATAATCTCTGATTAACCATTTCGATTGATCTTTAATTTCAACTAAACTATCTAAATTTCTATTTTATCTATCTATCAATTGCATATAATTTTGCTGCATAGGATTTGAAATTAATTGCTTTTACGTTCAGTCCAACCATTCCAAACTTTAAAGTTGATAAAATATGAAAATGAACACACAACGCATTACTCCACCTGCGATTCAATGTAAGAGGAAATCTCAACAGATGTTTTCATTTCGAGAACAATGCTCCATCTTCAGTTGTCTAGTTTACAAACGACAAGTGGAAATAAGTTGTACCTATACTGTACACATAGTGACCGCGAGCTATCGATGCGCGTGTTAGCGATGCGTTCACGTACGGAGCGTGTTTACGACGTAGTTTCGCAACATTTTATTCGTATAAAAAGTTATTACAGCGGGATGTTTTATTCGGCGAATATTTTCGAGCACATTTACCCTGAAATTCACGTCAACATGTGTAAAATAATTTTTGATGCTTTCTGATGGAACTTTTATGGTTTCGCATTCGGTGGCATTTAGTAATCGAGTTTCTTTCCTGGTCTTTTTTTCACTCGCTACAAATCATCCTGGTATTCAGTTTAATTACACTCGCGCTTATTGCAAAGGTAGTAAAACCTTCTGTAACTTCTAACGTTATCAAACTGGCTGCGTAGATGTATCATGCCAAAATTCACGATTCGCTGAAAAATCATCGCGTCAACTTTTTATGGAAGTAAAACGATGGGTCTAGTGTCGAGTCAGTGACCCACATCAAGCCGGTAAATTCTGGCATCGACTAATAATTAAATATTATTTATGTACGCAATGACGAACGCGTCCTGACAAATGGACGCCGCCGCCTATATACGAAAATTAGTACACGTCGAGTTAAAAATAATATCGCTAGCTTATAAGACCGATAATGCGAAATTACCGGCTTTCTAATACGCTCGTACAATTTGCGAAAAAAACTCGTCCACTCGTAGACGCGTACACGCGCTCCTATATCCATAATGTAGGTCGTTCTTTTTCTTCTATATTTTTTTTTCTTCACGCCGGAGACAAATTTAAAAATACACCCAGGTGACATGTTATTAGTTCAAACGTGCTCTCAATTTCGACTCGCCTTAAGACGGTGTACAATTTCCACCATCTTCACTTCGCCACATGTAGCCTTTCGTTATTGGTGTACGTGTGTACAACGTACGTTATATACGCGAATTACCGTTAGACAACTTTCGGTAATTAACAACGAGTAACCTTTGCCGCTCATGGTTAAATACCGCTCTAATGTTAGACCCCATGAATGACAAATTTTTAGAAATTTTGTCGCGTATTTTCTCATTATAACGCGTATTATACTAAATACATTGTTACCAACGTTGCCAGAATGATTTAATTCAAGGATCGACGATTGTCATTCGCCCACGTTTCACGGCGTCGTTATGAGACATATTTTTAAACAACCAAGATCAAATGCGAAATACTCATTTCCTATTATTGAAATGTCATCGATGGGAAAATTTATTGAGCGTTAAGAGGAAAGCCTCAACTAACCACACCTCCTTTTCACGTCGTGTTTTTACATGCTTTATGCAAATATGAACTTGGAATGTCTTAGCTTTTCCAAAATTAACGAGAAGTCAACATTTCGAAAATTACGCGTAAAATAATACTCATCTCCCAATTTTTTTTTTTCGAAAAATACTTTTTTCAGAATTTCCTGATTTGCCCCTTTATTTAATCAGGTAGGCAAATTTTCAATTCCATTTTTTTTTTGTTAACTATATTAATTTTAATAATTTCCCGACAAGTCGAAGTCTGCCACAAAAGTGATTCCTACTCCGACCTAGCTTCAAATTTTAACTTTAAAGCTTGACTCGTGAGTACAAGTCGAAATAAATATGCCGACTTCGCCTTGATCTTGGGCACTTCTCGAAACTAAACTCAAGACCTGGAGTAGTTCTTGAGCAGTTCATTTCGATGATCTTATATCGAGCACTTATAAAAAAAAAAAACATGATTTCCGAATCAAATTGATTTTGATATATTTTTCACTCGGAAGAATTGTTCGAATTTGGAATAAATAAAATTCACAAAAATTAAGATGAAAAATTAGCTCATTTAACTGACAAGTGAAATTTTTTGAAACGACTCCACACGAATCCAAAGTAATCTCTGATGTCACACATCCTAATCTAGGACAGTTTTCAAGACATGACTTCTAGTATGGTCATTCAATTCAAAATTAGCATAAAAGAATACTTTTAATGAGCTTCGATTTAATCCCATAGAGACATGAATAATAGTTGAGAAATAAGTTTCCTCATTCTAACCAAATTTAATATAGTTCATTAGAAATGTTACGAACATATTCATTTTTAATTTAAATTTACATGCTGTGTACTGCCATTTGGGCCAGAGACACGGGAAAGGAGGGAGATTAAATTTTAGAGATTAGGTTGTTAGCTGCAAAGAAGGACAAGAGGTTTTGAAAGTCAGAAGAAAGAATTTCGGTAAGAGAAGATGAGTGAATGAATCGTATGATTTAGCACAACATAGAATATTAAAAAATATGTAAGCAGCCATTTCGCATTATTGGAGCTGAGTTTTTGTCCAGACTCCAGACTTACAGATAATACTGGTAATTTCTTCATACTGACATACATAACTTATCCTTGAAACCCATATTTATATACTCCATACTGTCTGAGCAGTTGGATACGGAATAAATGTTGTACTCCCCTACTCGCACCGCGTAATAATACGAGTCTATACTAATTCCATTTCAGCGATCTGAGGTGCCTCAAGTATTTTATTCATTAGAATTGTGGCTCTACATTGACCTACATTTCAAAGGTTATATTACAGTCCTAAACTAATTTCGCATACGAGAAGTTGACATTTTTAGGTAACTGAAGAGGTATGGACGCTTTGAGAAATTTAATGACTAAATGTTTGCGGGAGGAAGGTGTTGGGAATTATTTTCAGGGCATATTTTCTGCAGGACAGTTAGTGTAAAGATATGAACAATTAAGGAAATTTCATAGCTCATAATTCTCTCAAAAAATCTTCTGTTGCTCCAACTTCTCTTCAAATACGCACAAGGAGCAGGAATTCACATAAGTTGATATTTTCAAATCCTTTTTTTATATAAAATCACAATAAAAAGTTCCAACAGTTTTGAACCTCCTGGAACCATTTTGAAATCTGAGCAAACCATCAGTTTGAATTGAATCAAAAAAAAAAAAAAACACTGAAAAATTCCTATGAATTTTAAACATTTTTTCAGAACATTCTGCGCCAATTTCCAGGGACGTATCGAAAGGGGGAGGGGGGAGCTTCCCCCTTGGCTTTTGGAAAGTTGGTAAACTTAAACACTTGCGCAGTATTATTACAGCTATTTTTAAATTTTTTGAAGACTAACAAGACTGTGACATCTTATTTAACATCTTATTTTCGTGGAGCAAAAAAAAAAAGTCAACCGTTGGTAAAATTTCATGGTATTAGTTGGCAATTTTTTGTTTTCTCCCCCCCAACCCCCTGAAGAATGTCCTCGGTACACCCCTGTCAATTTCATATAATATCAAATGAACAATCTCACATATATCCAATATGCTTTTCAAGAGGGATAATAAAGTATTCATGCAAACGTACACTCTTAAAAAATATTGCTACATCAAGTACAAAATAGTCTCAAACTTATGAGGTCCTTCTTTCCTCTTTCCTAAATCAGCAACCTATAGTAGCTTCTTTTTTCTATAGAGAATTAGACTAAACATGTATTAATTCCACAAATAATATTGTAATATAAAACTACCGCATCATAGATATCAAAATGCAGGGATTTAAATGGGTAGCAAAAAGAAACATTCATTTCAACAGTTACTGAATTAAGATTTACAAAAAACTGCGATAACAAGGAATTTTAAACGAGATGATATTATTCTTTAAATATGGTAACTCTTCCCTGCGCTTTCAAAAAAAAATTTTCATCGAAAAGACAAATTTATGAAAAAAAAAAAATATGGAAACTGCGTCAATAAAAATAATTTTTGCACTTTTTTTTTTAAATATGCGCTAAACACTTCAAATATGCGGTAAATATGCAAAATAAGCCCACTTTTTGGCAAAAATATGCATTTTCATGCATTTTTGACCAAAATATGCAAAAATATGCTCTATAAAATTTCACCAATTGTTTCAAAATTTCATGATTCGCAAAAAAAACTTGAATATGCGCTATCTAGTATTACGAAAAAAAATATGCAAATGCATAAAAATCCTAGCCCTAGTAATAAATAAAATTCATTAGAAAAATAATCGATATCATAGATTGAATTTATTCCATTCGCATACAGATATATTCATAATAGAAATGGTGCTGGATACCCATAGTTTCAAAATGCATGACTCGTCTCTTCGAACCTACACTACCACTTACCCGCTGAAGGGTTGGAAATTCTTAAAATTTGGTTTTTAAGTAATATCTTAACAACGTAGGATTAAATCGAAAAACTTTTCAAATAAAAGTTATCGTTTTTCGTGAAATTCTTTACAAAAAGGGGCTTTATACTTTCCCTGTGAAACTTAATTATCGAGCTTTAAAATATCTGCAAAAAGTAAGAAAGTAAGATCCTTCTATAATGCAACTTGTTTGATACGTCAATACGTAGCACAAACGTCTTCAGATCTCGACGAAATTTTAATTCACCTTTTACCCCGAAAGAAGTTATTTTGTGCGAATCATTTGCAGAAAAATCATTGGATTCTAGAATAGTAATAATTTTATACGCGTATTGAATTTCTCGTTAAATCGTTTGAGACGAATTTTCCGACAAAGTTCGAGAATAAAATTGACAAAGTAAAATTGTAATTTCACCGATGACACCACAGCACAAAGATATATTCATACCACGTGAATTCCCATCTCACATAAAAATGGTCTCATTTAAAGGCAAGCCTGAATTTCTACCTTCGTTTTCAACAGTCGAATAATTCCGTTTACAGAAAGACGAGCTCGGATTTGCATAGGCTGTGCGAATGTAGATTATCCCAGAATAGTTTTCGTTTACTTAAAACACTCCTCGAATTCGTCCAAATAAAGCGATCGTATTTTAATTGCTTTCACCGAAAGTTCTCATTACACAACGCGGCTTTTACGAATGTCGAGTACTACCGTGATACCTTTATACGGTCTCGAGTTTTAAGAGGTGGTTGAATTTTAAACGAAATACTTCCACTTACCTATGACTAGAATTGCTGGAAGCGACGCTCGTATTGCTACGCGATCTTCTGCTCTTCAACGAGTCGCCTCGGTTAATAATGCTTTTACCGCTGATCGAAAACTGCCTTAATCTATAATACTCTTCTTCGACGCCTGTATTAGGCATGCTGGCAACTCGTGTGCGTTGCTGTGGAAGACATAGATAATTCGGTCGGTAGCGTGAGGTGCCGTTGATTCCCACCTGAACGTTCGATTTACTGCCGGGCGTTCTCACCGATTGCGAACGATTGTGATGAGTGTTTCCGTATCTAAAAAACAAACATAAGTAACCATGCTGCATTACTGAAGATGAATTTTAAATAGGACTAGTTCAATTTGTACTTAATATAGTCAAATTCTTTATATGTACATTGAGCCAACATCCACCACTGAGGCTGAACATCCTCACCTATCCCCTCCCAAATCAACAATAAAGTCAATTCAAGACATGTGATGCATCTTGCCAGTAGAAATCACATGAGTCCATGTTTATCAAATTTCAGATATTTTAGGTTTCTCGAGCCTACCTCAATTACGATGAACCTGCTATTTTAAATAGGTACATTTTAACTCAAATTCAAGTGGACACATTTTAGTCTCTAATAAATTCTAGACACGAAGTTACAGTTTTCTAAATATATTTGGCGAGGGGATAGAAGGATACAACAAATTTCCTAAACGTGATATTCATATGAAATCATTATCGAAAATATACACCGTTCTTGAGAAAGCAGATTTCGAATATACGAGTAATATACCTCTTGTCCCCAGTGATTATATGAATTTCCATTAATTAATTAATTAATTAATAATCACTGTTAGAACGCTAATGTAGAATAGGATACATAGAAATTACTGTTCAAGCGTCTAGACTGCCATGTATGAAAATTTCAGCTCGAAAAATTGGCGCCCTAGCCGGGGTTCGTATAATAATCTAAATGCTTGAACAGTGATTTCTACGTATGTATCGTATGAACTCCTATTCTTAACATGACTTTAGGTCCTGAAACTATTCTTCTTTCCAACTCCTCTCCAAACCCACTTGGGAAGCTAAGGCGCATCTTCTCCCATGAAAATGTAATCACACATTTTCGATCTATCGTTTATCCCAATCAAAGTTTGCAAACAATAACCACTTATTCTTCTCTGGCTCTCTCCACCATCACCTTAGAAGAAATAAAATATAGTATATTTCTTATCACCAATAATCACATGACCTCACATCTATCCAACTTCATTCAAATTATCTTCAAATTTCCACTATCCGCCATTTTGGATTCACTGTAACCTAAATTCAAGTGGTCATATTTTGCTTCCTAACTTGCCTTGCACCCTAAGTTTAAAGTTGGAACTTTCTCGGTCAATATGGTGAGAAGGTATGGAAGATTCAAAGACAAATATACTGAAGGACCTCAAAAGAGGATAAAAAGAAATCACCAAATCACCAATTAAATTATATAATTTTTTCCAACAAATAAAATTTACAAATTCTGTACTATCATTTTTGATTTGATAAATAATATGCACATCATATGCATATTATGTACAAAGAAAGAAAGAAGTTTGTTTTCTTATTTTTGATTTTCTTTATGCATATGTTTTATCGCACTATTTGCCCAATCTGCCAACTAAAAGTAAAATCCTTAATTTACAAATTTTTAGTAACTACGTGGGGGGGGGGGGAGAATCTGCAACTGAATGATTGGAAATCATCTCAAAAGCGGTTTTTGCCGAGCCTCGCTTCCAAATTTATCAAAGAAATTGAAATAAGGATGTTTTTGGTCTCATTTCACTCTATCATATTATGCTACAAAAATATAAAATTTTGTTACTTCTTGATTCTCATAAAAACAAACTCTGGCTAAATTTTGTGCAAGTTACAAGTGCCTAAAAAAGGAAAGACAAGAAGATCATGTCTTTGAGAATTTGAGCACTCTTCCAGTCTCTCTTAAAATTTAAATGAAGCCATTTCAAGAAACAAAAATTGTAAAAAAGTAGTTTAGCGAATTTATATAAAAATTTCTCATGCGTAACTTTCGTTAATCTCTCTATATATTAAAATTAAAATGAAATCGGTTTTGAGATGCGCGCGCATCCTTGTTTTGAATAGCAGGTATAAAAGGTATATAAAGGATAGCACGTATACAAAGGAAAAAAAGGCTGTAAATTTTAATAAAAGCCCTGTACATGCTCGAAAGGTAAGTCATAAAATTGTTTTGAGTAGCAGGTATAAAAAGTATAAAGGATAGTAGGTATAGAAAAGGAAAAAAAGGTGATAAACTTCAATAAAAGCTTTGTACATAAGCAAGAGTAAGGGTAAAGTTATAAAATTGTTTAAAATATTTTTAATTTTGAAAATTAATAGTTTAAAATTAACTTAAAATCTTAATTAATTAATATAAAAAAAAAATTAATGTTTCATAGTGAAAAATTATTAATATATTTATTTTTTAACTTAATAAAATTAATTTTTTCAATATTAATATTTATAATAATATTGATTAGAATTTTAAGGTATACAAAAGTATAAAGGAGGGAGCGGGAAGCCCATCCTGAAAGGAAGAAGTCTTGGTGGGGGTAACAAATGAGAATAAATTGGGTTGTGCAGTTTGTAATGTAGCAGTACTTGTCTGATAAAATGACTTTTTTTTCCACTCAATTTTTATTGCGAGCCCCGAAGGGGCGAGGAAGCACTAGTAAAATCCAAAAATTGTGCTCTCTAGCACTATGAGGAAAATAGTTTAATTTTTTTAGCCTTTTAAAACGCAAAATATGATAATATTTAAATGAAAAAAAAAAATGTTAGTGAAAAAATTATTGTTTTCCATTTTTTTCGGAAAATTTCGAATTTTTGAAAACTTCAAGTTCAAGTCACCGCTAACAAAAATTATTCTTTCCAGCTGGAATTTTTTCAGGGTTCATTTGGGTCTCAACAGAACATTTTTTGGAAGCAGTACCGCAGAAAAAAAAAAACAGAAAAAAAATTTATTCGCATTAAAAATTTGAGTATTTGGCATTATGAAAAACAAAGATATAAAGGTGCCTTTCCAACCCTTCCTTCGCAAATTAGGTAGGTTGTAATAAGCAAATAACTATAGTTTTTGATTAAGGGTATGCTTTAGGTATCTATCTTATCATCAGTAGGTAACTTGATGGGTGGGAAAAGAACAAGGAGTGATTTGTTTCCCCTTTTATCTCCCTTCTCCTTATCACATAACGAAATTTATTTCTACAATATCTCCGTTGGATTTCATTATATATATTTTTTCTGATAGAGAAAAGAAAAACAGTTTTGTGATATTGTCGAGTTTTTCTTCAATATCTTAATTTTTAAGCACGAAAATTAAGTTCAAAGTACCAAAAAGTACTTCATAGAAAATACTTTAAAGAAGAATGTAAAAAAAAAAAACATTCAATTCCATACAATATTCGCAGAAAAATGTTAAGAATAAGTTGGCGTGTTTTCTTCATTTTTTTGTACTGGTAAGGTACAGAAAGCAACCCTTTAAACACTCAGTTAATTACAGCAAATAACATGCGATAAGTTTTCAAAAGATCATTTTTTCTATTACTTATCATCATTGTTAACCTAATTTAGGCGTTTAAAATTTGTAATTTGATAATTCTTGTTCTCGAGGCCTCGATCATTTAATTTCTTATTAAAAAAAAATTGATTAAAATCCAAAACTTGATACCTATATAAATTTGATAATTTGTAAAATATAAACAAAACTTCGCTACAAGGTCTCGTTTATTACTCCGAATCAGCAATTTATTGATACTGCGCAAATTAAACTCGTCTCGAATTGAAATCATACGTACAAAGGCCATGCACCGAAGCTGTAAACTTACACGTAGTATAAACATACGTTTGTGGTTTTTTCGCACTTCTTAAAAGCGTACACGAGTACATCGACATATAAAGATGAAAAGATAGCGTGATAATCGAGCCTCATGCGTGTACTGTGAACCGGAGTTTTTTATTATGGTCGTAAAATCGCTTCGGTGTTATGTTTGATTTTGAATTTACAAATGTCAAACTTAATCGATGTTAGAGAAAGGAGAGAATTTTTATTTTTATCTTTCGTACGGATATTTCACAAACCGCATTTTAAAAATGTTTCTATTTTTATCGCAGAGCTGCAGTATGTTTCGTAAACGCTTGGTTAACGAGCGCATTCGTCGTAAATGCACCGGCATCGTTATGCATTCCGAAGATTTTGGGTTTTTCGCGTGAAAATCCCAACGTTGGGGTATTCTGCTTCTTCGAACGATATTCAAATCCAAATAACGCCGAAATATCTTTGCAGATGATTCAAAAGCTCCGATTTTCCCACTTATATCACACGCTTGGCGCAACGTCAGCATCATAAATCGCCATTATCTGCTTATTACGTAATTAACAGCGTACGAATCGTGATTGTAAATATCTTCACGACACCGAGCGTGAAACGTGAGCGCGAAAAAGCGCGCACAATGGAAACGCGTTTCAGAGTTATTTTCGATTTCCAACGAGATAAAATCCGGTCTACTTCGCAGCCACGACAAAGCTTCGGAAAAACGTTTCAGGTCGTCGTAGAAAAATTACGCAATTACCGATAACTCGTAGCCGGAATCCTAGTCACCGCGACGTAATTCATTAAAAGGATTAATTACTACCATTAAATTTATGCACGGCTCTCGCCATCTCCCCACATAATACACAAGCTCGTCCTGTATAATGGAATACCGAACACGCTACAGTCAACCACAACGCGCTCGCCAATCCATTGGGATTTGAAAATGAAAATTTTCGCTTCGCGAATACCTCCATTGCGAAATATCTAAAGACAAAAACCTGTCGTAGACAAATTATAATTACATTCGCTTCTTTTCACCCAACCCTCCATTTCACCATTTTCCTTCTTCGTTCGAAAGACCTCAAATATTTAATTATTCATTCGCGTTAAACGAACGCACTTGCAACCTGCACCTTTAGTCCAACATATTCGCACGAATTTCGCCTTAAACGAGGTAAAACGAAGTGACACGAAATGACCAACCCAAGTGTTCGGCGAGTTCACCAATGTTTCATGGTACCGTACTTTGAAGTTTACAACGTATGCCCGAGCAATCATCGCTTTCGGTAATGAGTTTGCTTTTGCCATTAGGAAATTTCCAACGCCAGTTTGTACCAGTTGTACGGACAACTTGAGGCGGGTATTTCGATCCGAAACAACCGTTCGAGTGCTCCCACAGCGGTGGGTAATTTCGAAACAAAATTGTTACAGTGACCTAAAACTAGAAAAACCTCAAGAGTCATTAGAGGATTCATTCGGTGCAGGAATATCATTTATTCGAAGTGCAGGCATGAAAGCGAAGGCTTCTAAAACATCCAAATGCTGAGAAATTATCCATGTTATCGTATTTCCTCAAATTTTTTGGAATAGCGAAAACAAATCGTAAGCAGCCATGCCGCATTACAAACCTGAGTTTTGAAAGAGAGCATGTTCAGATTTTTAGATAATACTGTTAATCTCTTTGTACTCATTACTCTAATCGAAGCTGTAAATTACAACTTATAAGCTCTGAAATCAACGGACAAATTGAATTTAGCACACGTAAGTACCACTTTTTGCCCAGAGAAATTATACTAACTCATCAATCATTAAATTTAGACAGTTTAAGACTAGGCAAATATCCCCAAATTCGTACAACCGCCATTTTAGTCTCATTTCGCCTCAAAGTTTAAGCTTTTTAGGCAAAGGATATACCCGAATAAGGGGTGATTTTGGCCCCAAGCGCTTTTTGGCTCCTATACCTCTCAGGTGGTGTACCTAAACTAGAAAAAATTTTTCGTCAAATTCTGGACCCCTACCCCCTCCATTCTCGTTCCACACCCATTTTATTGTCGTTTTTTCACGAATTTTTCATTTCGTTCAGAATGAAGAAAATTTTTTGTTCTTTCGCACATAGGTAGGTATCGTAGTGGTGTATCTAAGATAAAATTTTGAGCAATTTTGGTTCATTCGTTCATGGGGTTTTGGCCACTTGAAATTTTCAACTGAAAAAATACCTTAATAGCGAAAAATGACCACTTTTTGAAGCATCCTAAAAACGTGTTTTTCTATGTAGATTTATCTTACGTATTCAGTTTTGAGATTTAGAAATGTCGTGGACCGCCAAACGCGAAAAACGTATCATAGAATCGATTTTTTCCACTTTTCGGATGCTAATAATTTTATTTTTCATTTTAAAATAAAATAAAAAAAATTAATACACCACTAATACGAGTAGCGCAACATTCAGCCTCTCCCCTCACTTCCCTTCAGTTAACAATGTATCGTAATGATTTCGTGTTGAAGAAAATCTACAGCATTTGTATAATATGTAATAAACGTTATACACGTCTTCTACCTTTATAATATTATAAGTATTAGGGTGGAAAGAAAAAGAAATATGTTCTTAAATTTTGATTAAATTTCAGGTGGTGGTTATCCTTTAGTTGAAAGTTCCCATGCAAAATTTCAGAACCCACGGACCATTTGGGGGGAGGATAGAGGTTCTCGAAATAGGGTCATTTTCGAAAGAATATGGTTTTTCCTCTCTACAGCTTCTAGATCGATTCATAATCATAACCATACTGGGCTATTAGAAGGGCCCAATTTGAGTTTTTACATCTCACAAGCCCATGAGCAGATCGATTGGAGGTCATCTTGATCGCCCTACCTAGTGGTTGGAAAGTCATTGGGTATTTTTTACAGTTGAAAATTTCAAATGGCCAAAACCACATGAACGAATGAACCAAAATTGCTCAACATTTTATCTTAGATACACCTATCTATGTGCGAAAGAACAAAAAATTTCTTTCATTCTGAACGAAATGAAAAATTCGTGAATAAACGATAATGAAATGGGTATGGAACGGGAATGGAGAGGGATAGGGGTCCAAAACTTGGCGAAAAATTTTTTCTAGTCTAGGCACACCACCTAAAAAGTATAGGAGCCAAAAAGCGCTTGGGGCCAAAATCACTCCTCATTCGGGCATACCCTTTAATCAGTAGTCATGGACAATCTAAACCAGGCCCGTAGCTGGGGGGAGGGGCAAGGGATGGCAACGCCCCCCTAGAAGAATTTTTGCCCCCCCTTAGAAAAATTACCCCAAAACCCCTTTTTTACTTTTTAATTTGGTCATTGACACAAAAATTAATAAATCCACATAAATGTGTTTCAAATCGATAGTCACATTGATAAATTAACATATTTTTGACCTGACAATTGGTAACAGTGTTATAGATATGTCAGTACCTCGTTTTCGCTTAATTTAGTTGCATCTGTGTGAGGCAATACTAATGCGTTGTTGTTGTCGTCTTTCAAACAAATTTAAATTTTGGACTCGTATTTTAATTTCAAATGTACTTTTAAAAAAATAAAAAATTATATTCATAAGTGCATTTTGCATTTGAAAATTTTTTGGTGTTGAAAAAAAATCTGCCCCCCCTTTGCCCCCTCTAGAAAAAATCCTGGCTACGGGCCTTTTTTTTTTGTTTATTTTTATTTGAGTGGTGTTTTTAACTGCCAGGGTTTTTACACCACTATATCGGAAGGATTTCTAAATGAGGGTGAAGAGTTTGGTTCGTCTTAGGAATTCGAGGATAGTTTGTATTGCCTGAAAATCGTCAGATATGGGTGTGGGGTCGTTTTTGATGTTTAGGGTTATTCGGATGACACTGAAGGTTGTGCACTGGTGCAAAATGTGGGTGACAGTCAGTGGCAGCGTCTGACAAAAGGGGCATATAGGTGTTTCACGAATGCCAGCGAAAAGGTGTTGATGAGTTAATCTCGTATGTCCTAAGCGGATTCGCGTGATCGCGATCTCCTCTTTTCTATTTAGAGAGGACAGATGTTTCCACCGAGAGATTGTCTTCTTGTGAAAGGATAATTTCGTGCAGCTTTGTGACCACTCTGACTGCCAAGTGGAGTTAGCTAGTTGGTAGAAAAGGGCCCTCAAATCCTGGGGTACAATTGATAATAATGGGGATGTAGTGGTAGCGTCTTTGGCTAGTCGATCAACAAGTTCGTTTCCTTCTATACCAGTGTGGCTGGGGACGAATATGAACGTTATTATTTTTCGACTAGCTAACAAGTCGTGGGTTACATCGAGAATTTTGTGAATTACGGGGTGGGGACTAGACGCGTTTTGGAGTGCTGTAAGTGCACTGAGGGAATCTGAAAAAATTAAAAAGTTGATTGGCAGGGTGTTTGCAGGTAAATTTTTTATTTTCATTAGACTGTGTAATACTGCGGTGAGTTCTGCAGTGTACACTGAGGATGCAGGATGTATCTTAAAGTTTGAGGATTCTTGACCTATGGTGAATGCGTAGCCAACGTGGCCAGGGAGTTTCGAACCATCTGTGAAACACAAGGTGGAGTTAGGGTATGATCTAAACAAATTTAAGAGTATATTTTCTTCCTCGTAACTCCCCTACAATTCTGTATAGGAATTCTTTCAGATTTCAGCGTCAGAAAAATACGGTTTCCACCTATTGAGAAAATTTGCTCAAAGATTTTGAAAACAGAACAGTTTTAATTCCTTTTTGTTTCTGCGTGTTATAAGAGAATTTGGTTAATTTCGTTCATGTTTTCCTCTCCATCTTTCAGGCGTTCAGGCCTACAAACATGAAACACAAGTGAAACATCAGCTTACGTTACTAAATCAACTCACCTCAATGTAAATCCATTGCGCAGAAATCTTTCGATACATTATCAAGCGCTATGTTTATCTTTTTGGATACGTGAATGAAGTCCTTGACCCAGCAGTGAAACCAACATTTGGCATACGTTTGACATTTACCTCAAATGCAACAACGTGCCGTAGCCGTACTACGATGAGAATGTGTTATTTATAGTGCGGCCGGCGTAATTACTAAAACGTAAACACTGCATTTACCGAGTATTCTACATTTCATCTTCATACCACTTTCTTCCCTCATTGACACCTTCATGCACATAATTTCGTCGATTATCTAATCGTGTTCTTCTGCATAATAATGCTTATGTAACAGCGTTGATGGCCAATTTTTTTTAAGCTTTACTTCTTCGAATTCTAAATGACTTCGCATTAATAACCGAAGACATTTTTCGTCGAAACGTTAAAGTCTTATCGTTCACTCTCTTATATACTAGGAAACTGAAAATTTCAACGGTCTGGTTAATTTTCGGGGTAGCTGACTCCACGTACTACGAATTCCCAATTAGTCATCGGCTAGTTTTCCAGAAATTTCACTCCATTTTTTAACTACTACGAGCAGCTATGCTCATCCTCACCTATTTACGTTCTACCCGGTAATGTAAAATAGTAATATAAAAGTAAATTAAAAGCACGTTCAATGCTATTATGCGACTGTAAACGCGCCATAATTAAATTAAACGAGATAAATATTAAAAAGAAAATACCACCGAGAAAATTACCGAGTACTAGCGCCGTTAAAGAACTACGGCGACACGATTTTCAAAGATTTCAAAATGAAAATAAACGCCAACTTGAATTTATATTATACCTGCAGCGAAGTGACAATGTACTGCCGGTAAACGGATTACATTAGTAAAAACAAAATAAACTCGTTGCCGAGATTACGAAAAATAAATTTGAAAGAAAGACGTAAGTAAATGAAATATTAATTTTCGTTTTACTATACACTCGACGAATAATGAAAATATATTTCAACCAAGCTCATGCAGCTAATGTAATTACCGCGAATTCAAAAAAACAACATAGCTTCCTTATACTGGATACCAAATTATGTTGCGAAAAAAGAAGCGAAAGAGTTTAGAGTAAATTGAAATTAATTATTCTTTTTTCAAAAGATGTTCCATCACTTATAATACGTTACGTATTTTATCAAAACGCAGTTTCCCGCTATAGCCTATTTTTTTTCAGTATGCCTTTAAAAAAAAAAAAAAAAAAAAAAACATTTCCTAAATACTAAGCCAAACAGAAATTCACATCATGAGAGAGAAAACGAAAAATACTACTTTTTTCGGGAATCACAATCTTAGCGAAAATTTTGTATAGGATTAAGGCTATTCTTCATAACATACGTTTTAAGGCATTTTAGGTAAGTAATAAGTATATCATATTTGTGACAACTTGAATTTCAAACAAGGACAAATTAAGACTTGAAATTTCACTTTCGAAATTTTCAAGCGACATCAATCAGAACAGGCATCTTATTAATTTAGAGAGAGAGAGAGAGAGAGAGAGAGAGAGGGGGGGGGAGTTATCATCGACCTTTTTATCTGGACGTTTTAACGTTATTTTCCATCTATCAACATTGATAGCAAGCAGTTTCAGTTTTGGTGGTCGTCACTATAGTATACCTTCTCAATTTCACTCAACGGCAAATCACGACGATAAAATTTTTTATCGTTGGGAATGAAAATTGCAATATCAATCGCTGAAATTTTCGAAAATTGAAACCGTCTGGAAATAAAAAAAAACTCTTAAAATGTTCGGAAAACGAGGAAAAATAATACATAAATTAATAGAACTGTAAATCTGATTAAATTACAAATTGGATTTCAAGAGTAAAAATCATATAACTTGGGTCACTGACTCATGAGGCTGTTCAATACACCCCAGGTTAAGGGTCGTTCACACGATGCTAGTTTAGCAGCTGCTAGTTAATGTACATATTCGAATAGAAGCTAGTACTTTCTCAACAATCATGTACGAATGGAAGATAATAACATTAAATTTTCATGGTGAAAAAAAATTTTCATGATATCTTCGCGAAGGAAAATGCGAGCCTATTGTAGAGAATGGAGTAATAAAATGTTCCAATATGTTTGCTATTCCACTTCCTCATTTTGAAATACTACTTTTTAGTGGACTTTAATTTTAGGTGAAGCTCACTTCCGCGTTCACCATCGATTTGTTTTGTTTTTTTGCATAATTTTCGTTCTCCGACAAACTCGAGTAAAAATAGTGGAGCTCAAGAGCCTTATTGTTTTGGAAGTCGATATGTCTGCTAACAGACGAGCTTTCGAATTCTGAAGCTTTTTCAGTTTTTTGCAAATACCTCGTGAATGAAGTTTGGTAAAGAAAAAATTAATAGGAACTAAGTTGTAGGAAATTTCATTCTCTACAACTTTGCTTCTATCCATTTTTTATGGAAGTTCATTAAAAGTTGAGCTTTTGAACTTTGAAGTTTTTTCATTTAAATATCTCGAGAACGAAGCGTCAAAGAAAAAAGCAGATGGCAATTTGATGGTTACAAATTTCGAGTTCTACAACTTTGGTTCTTAAACAATTTTCACGAAAGCTCGTAGTTTTCCAGAAAAATGAATTCAAAATGAAGAGTCATAATTGGTACGTTTTGTTCTTTGAAATTTCGATGTTTTCATTTTGAGATGGTAACTCGAGTGAAACATAATGGATTGACTCCAAATTTGGGAGATGGATAAGTGGTATGAAGTGTAAGAGTTCTATTGTTTTTGAAGTCGATCCCTTCACTGAAAGTTGAGCTTTCCAATTTTAAAGATTTTTTAGTTATTTGCAAATACCTCAGGAATTAAGGGTCGTAAAGAAAAAATTTATGAGAACAAAGTTGTAAGAAATTTCATTTTCCACAATTTTGGTTTTGTCCATTTTTCATGAAAGTTTCCCAAAAATTTAGCTTTTGAACTTTAAAGCTTTTTTAACTTAAAAAAATATATATATATCGAGGACAAACCGTTGGAGAAAAAGTTCCTTTCCAATATAGCGGTCTTGAATTTTAATTTTTATGCCTTTGTTACCAGTTCTACATACACATCAGTTATGTTCAACATTATCATAAGGTTCACTATTTACGCATAGCTGTACCTACTTTTAATTTTATTAGGAATCCGCATTACAAATTTACAACATGAAAACATGAAAAAAATCAACAGATGTTGGAACTACGCAGCTAATGAACAATAGTTTCCTATAGAAACCAAGCTAGTTCACTCGCTTATATAGCGTTGAGAAAATTTCTCTAACCAGATTTTCAATTTTTTAGCTTTAATGTAAGCTATAACTACTCAACTTTCACAACTTTCATTCATAATAAACTCATAAATGACTCAATAAATAATTCAACTTTTTTTCAAAATACTTAAACAGCCGCAGAAATGTAAAATAGGCATGAAATCTGTTCAGTAGTTTTGGATATATTAGGGAAATAAGTAGACCATTTTAAATGATATCAAATGTAAACAAAGAGAACATCTTTAATGCTAAAGGAAAACTTGTACTCACTTGGTATCAATATCTTGCCACTGATGCAACGCCGTCGTATTCGTAACGTCCAGCATTTGTTTCATATTCTCCTTCTGTTTCAACGTGGAACAATAATTAATAGCGTTTTTATCGCAAATTATAGATTCACCGAACACGTTCGAAACTCTTCGTACATTATTCACAGTAAGTTCACTTTTATCGTATGTCTGTTGGTCCGGAGAGTTACCAGTGACTGAAGGTTGCTGCACTACTATCGTGGCGACGCCGCTTTCGTTGCCGTTACGAACGGCTTTATTTATAGCCCGCTCTTCTTCTGGTTTCTGTGATGTCATCGATGACGTAGGCTCGATTTTCAACTTCTTGGTGATCAACTCGCCGCCACCGGTGGAATCCCTGTCCGCCTTAACCGACTGTTGCGATTGTCTACGATGTTTATCCACTTTAACCTTATATTCGTTGAGTAAATCATTGGCTTCGGTCATCGGCGGAAAGGTAAAGTGTTTGGTTTTCGTAGGCGAAGGACACGTTAACGGTTGCTCCGCATCGGTCGGCGTCAACGACCCAGTCGGAGACGTCGGCACCGGAGGCGAAGCCAACGACGACGAGTCCCACTGAAACGAATCCTCGCTATCGATGGTCATCTGTTCGGCGGCGAAACCCGACGAATTCCTACCCTTATCGTTTCGCACGCGCTCTTCCTCGAAATAACACCGAGAATATTTCTTCGACAGTAGCTTAAGTCTTCGTCTCGTCTGCAGAGCGCGTTTCTGGGTCGCATCGACTTTCTGCTGACGCATCTTGATGTTATACCACTCGTTAGACGGATCGCCGTCCGATATCACAGGTAACTTGGAGTCTTCAACCGTACTGAACGTTTCGTCCGGTCGCGGTATCTTCGAGTGCTGCAACAACGGCTCTATCGAGTCGTCGTACTCCTCCAGCACGATATCCTCCTTCGGAAATATCATGTTCAATCTTCGGAAGACTTACGTATCGTTTGCTCTTCGTTGCTGGAAGCGCTGAAAAAATCCTCCTCTTTGTCCGTCGAGCTGGGCGTCTGATTAAGCGCATTCTCCAACAGATTGGCCGTTATACGTATCTCCTTCTGGTTTTCGTTCTGCGTATCGATGCTGTCCGTTTCACCGTTATCCGTCAACGTCACCATCGTCATAGCCGTATTCGCCGAATCCGTACTCGTATTCATGGTAGCCGACGAATCCGTAGATATAGATCGGCTCCCTACAACGGTAACTTTGGGTATATTATGATCGTTCGGTACGCGATTACGCGTCGAACGATAAGCGTTGGAAGACTTGAAGTGCAACCTTCGTAAGGCGCTAGAAGCGGTCGCCAGCAGATCGCTCGAAGACGATGTGCTGCCGTAACTCGCCACCGACGGCGATGGCGAACCCGGAGCTGAGCGGTGAATAGGCGATTGCTGATTGGTACGATGCAGTAGTACAGCTATTCTATGCTTACCGCCAACTCCAACCGAAAGTTTCTCAGAAACCTGCAATTCATACAAACATACGGAATACTGTTAGCGCCTTCGTTTGTGTAAAATATTCCTTTATCGCACCTGTGCGCGTCGTTCTTCGTTAAAAAAAAATTAATATCGTCGACGCCGCCACCGTCGTCGTTTAGTCAGCGTAATCGTCAACGACAATTGTTCGGTATATATTTCGCGAGAAATTAAGCGTGAGAAAGTTTGGCGTACACTCAAACCACAACGTATTACTTTGGCTTCGCTACGATATTTCGTCATTCGCCTTCACCCGCCTTCATCACATGTCGCCAAATGTTACATAGAGTGTATTGATTACCGAACTAGTGGAACTACACAAACCGTGCACGTGTCTGCGTTCTCGAAGGTTTATAAATTTTCAAAAATTCATTCCCAACAACATGGTATCAATTTTTCAAAAAGGGAACACTTCAATAGTGATAAAATTAGTTGAAAAAATTTCATTAAATAAAAAATCACGGTTGAATGCTACGAGTTTCATGCACCAAAACGGTAATTTTCAAAAGGAACATCATAAAATGATTGTTTTTATCATCATCATCATCAACATTATCCCTCTATATATTAAAATCAAAATTAAATCGGTTTTGAGATGCGCGCGCATCTTTGTTCTGAATAGCAGGTATAAAAGGTATATAAAGGATAGCAGGTATACAAAGGAATAAAAGGTTGTAAATTTTAATAAAAGCCTTGTACATGCACAACGGTCAAGTCATAAATTTGTTTTGAGCAGCAGGTATAAAAAGTATAAAGCATAGCATGTATACAAAGGGAAAAAAGGAGACAAATTTTAATAGAAGCTTTGTACATGGGCAAGAGCAAGGGGAAGTTGTAAAATTGTTTAAAATGAGAGTATACAAAGGTATAAAGGGGCGAGCCCATCCTGAAAGAAAAACCCTTGGTGGGGTAACAAGGAAGAATGAATTGGGTTGTGCAGTTTGGAATGTGGCAATACTTGTCTGATAAAATTACTTTTTTTTCAATTAATTTTTATTGCGAGCCCCGAAGGGGCGAGGAGGCACTAGTTACTATTAAAATTCCATTTTTTGCATTAAAAAAAATAACCACAGTACTATCCGTTAATTATTAAGTAAATAGAGAAAATTTGTTTAAAATTTATTTTATATAAGTGTGCCTCGATTTTTGAACCTTTCGATGAATTACATTTTATTGCATAAACACGAAAAATGTACGAAGGGGCTGATTCAATAAATGGAAGCTTCAACTTCCTCCCCTATGTCTCCTATCATCAACCATGCTCTCTGAAATCGTTAAACATGTTTGAAAGACTAAATCTGAAACGACGACTAGCCGCTGGTTTGAAAAAAAAATACGTAAGTAGCCATGCCGCATTACTGGAGCTGAGTTTTTCATTGGGGCTTATTCAGATTCGCGAATAATGTTGCTAACCACCTCATGTCTACAGGCCATACCATGCAACACTCAATATCAAGTTTGAAAACCTCTGCCCTATCTTTTCCAAAACCAGTTAAGAAGTTAAATTAAGAACAAATGTAGTATTTCTTGCCATGCAATAATCATATGAGTAAACTTTTATCAAATCATAGTTACTCGAGGCTCCTCAAATTTTTACGTCCCGCTATTTAGATCCATTTTGATACAAATTTAAGAAGTCATACTCTGGTCATCAACTAAGCCTATATAGAAAATTTGACTTTTCTAGGTCGATTTGGTGAGAAAATATGGAAGATTCATGAAATTTCCTGCAGCACAGCAATTAACTCTCCAAAAGTCGTTTTTGGCTCCAATTCTGCTCCACATTCACTTGCGAAGTTGAAATCAGAATACATTATTCCCTTGGGCTCATTTTATCCTGTGACACCACAATAAAAAATTTTCTACCTTTCATGTATCCCCACCACACTTTCAAGGCCATAACCCCTCTTTCTCCCCTTCAATAACATGTGTGAAAGTAAATTTGCGATATAGTATGATTCTTATTCCAAATAATCGTATGAGTTCATATAAATCGAATTTCTATCAATTTGAGGCTCCTCAAGCTTCACTCAAATTTTGATAATCGACCATTTTGGACCAATTTTGATCCAAATTCAAGAGGTCATATTCTGGTCACCAACTAACTTTATATCCAAAGTTTGACCTTTCTAAGTTGATTTGGTGAGGAAATACAGAGGACTCAAGAAATTTCATGACTCAAAATTTCCTCAAAAAACCATTTTTTACTCTAACTCCCCTCCAAATGTACTTGAGAAGCTGAAATTTGCATATGCCGATGTACGTGACTCACGCTTTCACGTAAAATCAAAAAACAAAAATTCGAACTATTTTCCCTTCTTCACACCCCTCAAAATTTGAGTGATCTTCTATTTTAAGACGTATCGAAAAAATAAAAAAGTTTTTTTTTTCGCGTTATCAGGAAGAGTCTTTCACCAAAGTTTGAGCGACTTTCATGAAAACCCACCAGGGCTAGGCGTGAAAAAAAAATTAATGGAACATACATGTAGTATTGCGAGATTCACCAAACCAGGGTTAGGCAAAATCCGGACAATCCTCGGCAAAAATGGATTTCAAATCTAAAATCCAAAATCATCCGTATAATAGAATTTAAAATCCAAAATCCAAACCTAAACATTGATCACAGGATCACGTAACACGAAAATTTGTCGATTTTGAAATACGTAAAGAATTTTGAAAAAATAGGATCTCAAATCCAAAATCCTAAATCCGTAGCAAAACGAATTTCAAATCCAAAATCATCCCAAATCCGGATTTTGAAATTTTTTGGAGAATTTAATCTTGCCCCGTGTTTTGAAGATTCGTACAAAACGCTTTAAAAAAAATCCAACCATGCATGTGGCTAGAAAATTGGATCTCGAAACAAAAATGCATTGGATACATTGCAAACATATCAGTTATGAGGCACTGCACTCTTGTGAGAAAACGGTTGCACCAAAAATAGGTTTCCAATATAAATGATGCCTAAAACGAGTCCGCCTCAAAATTAGTCCATGTTTTCTACCAGATCTCACAAATAAAGTACACCATATAAAACGTTGCAGGATTCGGTATACGGATCTCATGATCTCGTAATCATACATAATTATATATATACCAAAAAGTTGGTTATTTGCTAGATGATTACAATTGGTTTAAAACGCAATGATTTGAAGACCCCACGATGCCTTAATCCCCCCCCCCCAACTGGTAGACTGTAATAGCTATTGTTTTTATTAAAAACTCAGCTAACAACAGGAAAATCCATATTTTACATTCATTATATTTTCGCAAAAACTCTCTCTAAATTTCATCGCAATGGATTTTGATTCATCAGAAATTCAAAAAAAAAAAAATGTAAATCCCAATAACTAATGCACTCGCTGGCATCTGGGTGTACACGGTACACAAACGAGATAAAACATTCGTCACGTGCAATCGGCTAGCGTAAGATTTAATTCCGGTGGGTGATATAATTACCAGACTCGAACAGCGTCCAAAAATGAGTCAGCTCGTACTCGTGTAGACGCGATTCGTTGTAACTGATTCAGTCAAATTAAAATAAAGCTTAAATCTGACTATAGGAAATTTTTATCCATGTGTAAATGTCACCAACGTTATGTAACCGTTTGGCTGGTTTTCTCGCCGCTTAGATTTATAACTTATAGTCATCGCTGGCTGTTACTAGAGAAACATTCGTGTGCTCAAATTCACCTTCCATGCGCTACTGCTTTTCCTAAATTCAATATTTCGTCGAGCTCACCAACGAGGAAGGCACGAAGCGTGAAAAAGAGTTAATTACTTCCGCGTTAAGGCGGTAAAATTTGCCAATACTTTGGATATTGGAAACACGGAAATGACATATGGTAAATACGATTTGACCTACAACGACGCACCGTAAAAACAATAACATCTGGGACAAAGGCGAATAATTTCGCGAAAAAATTATAGGTTAATGAACGCCGACCGTAGTCGGAAATTCGAGCACCAACTTCCCAACCTCGACATCATCATGTCACAGTGTTGAACAATATAAAAGTACACTGAATCATTAAGACGAACGATGATATAGCGAGCTTTACGCAATATACGGATGTACACTGCGCGCCCGGCCATTCATTCTGCGAATCCTTTGTCCGTCTGCCAAAATGTTAATATTTTATTCGTTTCTTCTCCAGAAATACTTATCTCTCATTCGCCTCTCCATAGCCGTTTACTAATAATAAAACGTGTCAGCCGACGTTCGAACATCTGTTCACGGAGCGCGCCTCGGCCAATCGAGATTTTTCGACCGAAACCAATTAAAACGACGTAGTTGCCTAACTTTACGAATATTTAATTTGCGAAATTCAAGCGAAATCCTCGTTTCCTTACGAATCGTAATCAGTTTCTGTTGACAGTATTAATTAGAGTTGCCAAAGTAGAAGACGATTCGTGCCCACTGCCACGCTATACACATTCGCACCGCGCTCGTTTCCATATTAATCATTACGACCAACTCGTCCTATACCCATCGCAATATCGAGAGCCGACCAACAACAATCGATGTCGTCTTAGTTTAAATTAAAACAATACCGAGACCGTTAAGCTCGACGCGGGTCTTCGGTTCGAGGTCGAAAATGTACTTTTAATTAATCGATACTCCCGCGTAGATACACCCACAGATAGAAAAGCCCGTAAAAATATACCCGCTAGACGAGCAGACGTACGCGAAATTTCCTCATTTCCGTCAACTCCCCATAACCGTCGACTAGACAGCGAAAAATAAAATTTCAAACGTTGAAAGCTCCTTTCGTTCACTTCAATACGCGTAATACACCGATAAGAACGAAGCACGCAGAAACGCCGAAACGCCGCATCAACTTGACTAATGCCTTTCACCGTTGCTTCTCCATAAACAGACGTTTGTCAGATCATTGTTACAATTCGAGATCTCCTTCCAAACAATCTTATCAGCGCCGCTCAAAAATGCAACCCCCTCAAATGGCGATACCTCTGGTGTCTCTTAGCTATGGCGTCACATTCGCACTAAGTCTCCTTTTTATCGCCAAACTTACCCCATAAAATCATCTTCACGTATAGTTTGGCAAATGCTTACACCAGCCTTCTTTCGAAAAATAATTCGCCCCAGTCCGACAGAAAATCGTTCGCGATGACTTTCGCGTTTACTAAAAATCCGACAATTTCAATCGTCTCGAGACTTTTTTGGCACCACATTTGATCCATAAAATAAATGAAACTCGAATTACAGCACACGTTGGTAAATCGAATCCTATAATCCTTCAGTTCGCGCGAATGAGATGTCCCACATTCGATGAATTTTTTCCACCACGCCGTTAGCCCCACGAGAAATCAACTCTCGCATAAACCAGACGTAGCGTGATTTTCAGCTCATGCTATTCGCTCGAGATTACAGCGCCCTAGACATAATTAATACGCCGCGTACGCGTAGCCTAATCAACGTTATGTATTAATTTAGAATCGAATACATTTCACGTTATCGCATTCGCAGGCCACGGTACCAGAGGTCGTGTACCTATCGTACGATCGCTCGTTCGTCCAATCGTAAACCATGGCGACAACTACTTCCAAGCTTTAATTAACTTTCACGAATGTCTTGTGAGAATATCGTAAGATGAGACAACGTACTTCGAAGTCCCTACCGATGCACTAATTTTCCTCTCCACCACATTCGATAAACTCTGCGAATGGCACCGAAAAACAAATTTCAATCGAGAACAAATTAATAACGTAAATAAAGTTCAAATCAATACGGAAAGAAAATCCCAAGAAGAGGAAAAATAAATGGAAAAATATTTCTAAATTGTATTTTCAACCAAAGAAAAAATACAAAAGGAATTCGTATAGGTATGGGGAAGATGTATATTGGTATAATTGAAAAAAAAAAATCAAACGAACCAAAGAAAATAAATAATATAAAAATATTGCAAATAGCTTAATAAAAAATTTCATCATTCGCATTTTCAGCGTCAACGAAGAGGAATTGCATGTAAAAAATATTTGAACGGAAATTTCGAACAGAAATCATAACATATTTCACAGAAAAATCGCCAATTTTACCACTATTAATCATGATATACAACTAATTATAAATACTTAGTTCCTGACTCTTAATTTATGAAAAAAAGAGTTTAATGCGATTAAATGCTTCTTTATAGGCTATACCTCAAATATAGTAAGCAAAATCACGTCATCAGTCTAGTTTTACCCTATTATCATTCAGGTGTGCTACAAAAAGTTTGGGGCCGTAAGAAGAAAATTCTTTCCTCCTCTCAAATGACGAGGACCTATTTTATTCTGTAGAAACATGAATTGTAGAGAAACTTCTCCGGAGAAATCTAGCATTTATGCCAAATTATAAAAAATTTGTTTCATTTTTTTGAAAGGAGGGGCACGTTGAATATAACAAATTTTTGAACCCAAATTATTAAGAAAATGTCAAGTACAACAAGAATTAAAATGAAGATGCAGAGGTGAAATGTATAAGAGAATGAGCGTGTATGTGTGTATGGGGGAAGGTATTTACTCAAATTAGTTTAACATAAATGCCATTACATCTGATTTATTAGAATTTTCAAAATTAGTGAAACACAGTCAACATGTAAAATATAGGGGTATCGGGTTCTCGCTTAAAAAGTGTTCTTATTTTTCAACTGGCTTCAATTATACTCGTATCATTGGAAGAGTTGAAATTCTACAAAATAATTTTTTTTTTTTTTTGAAATGCAAGTTTCAAATTTTTTGTTAAGATTTGTTCCTCCAAAAAGTAGATTCTCAACACCACTATCATCACCTAAATATTATCATCAGTAGGTCTCAAGCATTTTTTAATGTCTGGAATTATATTCATGAATAACTTGGCCAGATATTGGATCATCCAGCAGCTTTGAATTACTGTTGGTCACAAAGCACAGCAAATTTGTTGTTTAGAACTTCATTTTAGTCCTCGGAGACTCAGAATCCACCATTCGATCACTTCTCAGCTTTCTAATCTCAACTGGCCTCTCCAAACAGGTCTAACTCTCTAAGCTCGTGCTTCTAGCCTCAGTGGCTGTACACGGCACGTATCTATAAAAAAAAAAGAAATTTTATAGGCCTTTTCTACCCTATTGTACTCTGAGTCGTCGAAAGCCAGCTTGGAGCCTAACTTCTAAACTTCCATTATGAGCTGAGTTTTTAATAAAAACAACACCTATTACGGCCTACCTAATTTGAAAGGGGGAGGGGAGGGGGAGAATGGGTCTTCAAATCTTGGCGTTTCAGACCATTATTGAAATCATCTGGTAAATGTCCAACTTTTTGGCATACATATTTTTATTCGTGAAATTCGCTTAAAATTTAGTGACAAACGCTTCTTGAAAATGCGAAAAAAGTACTTAATTTCTTCGATACATCTCAAAATGGCGGATCATTTAAATTTTAAGGAAGCTTGAGGAGGGAGTAAATCACTCAAATTTTTCGATTTTGATGTCATATGAAACAGTGAGTCACGAGCAGCAACAAACCCAAATTTCAGCTCCTCAAGTGCATTATAAGGAGAGTTTCTTGAACCTTTCATATCTTCTCACCAAATTAATCTAGAAAGATCAAATTTTGTACGTGGAATTAGTTAATGAACAGAATATGACTTCTTGAATTTTGATTAAAATGGATTCAAAATGGCGGATTATCAAAATTTGAGTAGAGCTTGAGGAGCTTCAAATTAGTAAGAATGTGATTAATATGAACTCATATGATGATTGGAAATAAAAAGTACACTATATCTCCAATTCACTTTCATACATGATGCTGAAGGGGAGAAGGAGGGGTTATCGACCTCAAAATATGGTGGATGCATACGAGAGGTCGAAAATTTTTTATTGTGATGACATATGATTAAATGAGCTCAAGTGAATGACCTATTCTGATTCTAGCTTCCCAGGCAAACTTAAAAAGGAGTTAGAGCAAAAAACGACTTTTAAAGGGGCAAATGGCTGCACGAAATTTCATGAATCATCCATATGTCCACATCAAATCGACCTGGAAACATGAAATTTCGTTATGTAGGGCTAGTTGATGACCAGAATATGATTTCTTAAATTTAATTCAAAATGGATTAAAAGTGAACTATAGTCGAAATTTGCAGAAGGCTTGAGAAGTCTCAAACAGTTTAAATTTGATAAATACGAGCTCATATGATCGCTAGATACAAGACGTATATTATCTCAAATTTGCTTTTACAAGTGATGTTGAAAGGCAAAAGAAGGCGTAATGGTTCTCAAAATTTAATAGGATAAACGGAAGATAAACTATTTCAACTATGATTTCATATGACAAAATAAGCCCAAATAACTAATGCATTTAAATTCCAAACACTTGCGTGGTTTTTGGAGTAAAAATCAAGTCAAAAAATTTCATGAAAGGATCGTCTATATCGGCTCAACAAATCAATTCCAGGAAGCTCAAAATTTTTATCTGCATGTAAGATATGTTGCATTCTAGAATATGACCTTTTAAGTTTACAACGAATTGGATTCAAAATGACAAATGGTAAAAATTTGAGAAAGGCTTGAGTTGCCTCAAATAGCTGAAACTTGATAGATTATTTATTCATGTAATTCCTGAGGGCTAGAAGTTATATAGATCCTAAAATCTATTTCTTAGCTGATTTTGGAGAGGACAGATGGAGATTTTCCGCCTCATTACTGAGTTCTGTGGAGGTGTGAAGTAGCTAACATTATCTGAAAATGTCAGCAAACTCCTACTTTGCGGTTTTCCCAAACATTAATATTTTTACACTATTTTTCGACAATTTTCGAAATCTTACATTATTATACGAGTAATTCAAATAATATAGGTAATACCGAATAATGAAAATACTTTCTTCCTTTAATGAAACTTATAAGTCTGAAGTTTTGAACATTAGAAAAAATGACAATAATGAAAGCTTTTTCATACATAAACTCGTAACAATATACGAGCAACTTTATTAATTCAGTTCCCAACATATTTCGTCCAGATAACTAAATCAAGCTTATGACACATTGTCGTTCTATCGGCTTGTTTCACTATAACGTCTAGATATATCATTAAGACCATATAGAACATCCGATGCGACCAAAAAAATGAATACACGCATTCTTAATGAACGTTTATTCTTTCGATTCTCTAATTCGTGCTACGTGTTTCAAATCACGTACTCACAAAAAACTACATTCCACCATAAAATTTCGAGAGTAAAACAGAAAATCCGCGCCAAACGATCCTCTACGCATTCTACGAAAAAAAAGTTCGATGTAAAAACCAAAATACACGAATACAGTAGCTATTATTCGAGTTAACGCGGTGTAATTCGAAAATTCGTCATTAGTTTGGCAAAAGAACGTAAAATGTCAGCGACATGGCAGTAGGTCAGTATGTAAGTGCGCCGACACCGACAGCCCTGTGCTACACTTCTTGATCGCTTCTGATCTTTTCTCTATAGTTTTAACTGTTTTCCAAAATTCTTGCCAACGTTTGCGCGAATATTTAAGAGACGAGGAAAAAATCTCTTCTCTTTGACAGCGTTAAATCCGCGTATAACGAGATCTCTTCGTTGGTACAGTTCTTCCTCATACTGGTTCACACACACACCCAGAGGTTAATGCGCGACCAAGTTAAAATAATAGAAATTTTGTTTTCGTTGGCCACTACCGCATTTGCGGTAATTCTTTTCAAATACTCGTCGCGTGTACCGTCATATTTGCACTTTACAATGAGACCAACACGTACGAGTTGATATAATGTCTACCACGTACGAAGCTACGAACAGGTCATGGTTTCATATACGTAGCGCTTTCTGTCGCGTCACCTAATTAGTATATAGTGTGATATCAGGCTGTACGTCTCGCTGTATCAACTATTTTGGTCAAGGAAAAAGCTGAAAATTCGCTTTTAGCGTAATCGTACGAATTGAAAGATTTCATAATGGGGTGGGAGGAAGCCAGAATTTTTAAGCAGTCCTGGTAAAATCAATTAATGTCGAATAAATTATGCATTTCAGTTGTATACCAGTTTTACCCATAAAATATAACATTTATATTTTCAATTTCGCAAAAAATGGAATAAAATAAACTAATAAATGAAAGAAGAACAAACCATTTAATAAACAATAAGATATTATTTTTGCTCTAAAAATATGATACGAAATAATTTTTTCCCCCTTTAAATTACTAAAACTACATATTGTTGTATTCTATACATATACCTTTATTTGTTTTTTTTGTTTTTGTTTTTTTTTTTTTTTTCGTTAAAAAAAGAAAATTGTATTTTTGAAACAATATCATCTGCGTATCTAGCCCTCAAATCAAAAATCACTCATTCCGATTTCAGCTTTCCAAGTGAATTTAGAGGGGAGTGAAAGCAAGTAGTAGCTTTTTCAGGGGAAATTACGAAAATCTTTCATATCTACTCTCCGAATCGAATTAGAGACGGTAGACTTTGCATACAGCGTTAATTCGTGCTCAAAATAATTTAGTCAAAATGGCTCCAAAATAGCAGATCGAAATTTGAGGAGTTTAAATTGCTAGAATTTGAAAAATATGAGCTCTGACGATAATTGCAGGCAAGAAATACCTCATATTCTGAATTCAATTCATCAACTAGTTTGGAAGGATAAGGTAACGGCTCTCATTTTTTTTTTTTTTTTTTTTTAAACAAACCCCAAAAATCACAATTGCTAGAAACTAGATATTTTTAATTTAAAAAAACGTCGACAAGCAAATAATTAATTAATAAATAAATAAATAAAACGAATTCATAACGTTCATTTTGAAGATTTATTTTCATTTCTTTATTCACAAAAAAATTAAATATAAACCCTTTGAAAAAAGTATTTATTTGTAAAATTGAATATTATTCCTGCCATACCTCGACATGTAATTTCAGTTGAGTTATCTATCATTTTTTTTTACTGAAATTAAATACAAAATTTTTGAAGTTGAATATCATATTTTAAAATCATATTTTTAATATCAAGAATAAACATTATCCTCAACCCTAAGATAAATCAATATTTTATTAGGCGAAACAAAGATACATTATTATTCATTTAAGATGTATAATTCTTTTTAAATTAAAAAATGTATATTAATTACAATGCAAAAAATATGAAAAAACTTGTTCAAAAATTTTTTTTTCAATTTTTTTTTATTCACTATAAATTATGTTTATGAATTTAAAAACAACTGGAATTGGCCGAATACAAAAGCTTTATATATTCTATTTTAAGGTTTCAAAATATCGAGAAAATCTTTAAAATGTTAAAGTCATATACAATTCACTATTTTCTTAT
Source organism: Phenacoccus solenopsis (assembly GCA_009761765.1). Lineage (NCBI taxonomy): Eukaryota > Metazoa > Arthropoda > Insecta > Hemiptera > Pseudococcidae > Phenacoccus > Phenacoccus solenopsis. The sequence goes on along the minus strand of VFXL01000291.1, from coordinate 55,334 downwards.
GCTTTTCCAAAAAAATAATGAAAAAAATATTGACGTGTATATATATATAAATAGGTACAGGAGATAATATTTGTATTATTATTTTTTTTTTCAATTTAGAAAAAGATATTTTTGCAAAGTTAATGTATCGTTTTGTCGAAAAAATATAATTTATATTTTTCCATATTTTTTTGACTAAAAGTTATAATTTTTTATTCGTAACATTTTTTAAAATTTTTCATTCCGTAAAATAAAATTGGTATTTTTTCAATATTACCAAGTTGAAAAACGATCGAAAAATTTTCATCTCTAAGACATTGTTCGAAACATGAATCTCACCTTCATAAGCCCAATGTACACACTACTTTCACGCTTTCCATCAAAATTTGAATCCCACATAAATTAAATACGTTCGAAACCAATTACTAAATAAATTCAAATTTATCTAAAATAAATAAAGGATTTATTCATTTAATCTGAAAGAAATAATACGAAAACCAATCAATACAACAAACATCGTCATTAACGAGCAGCCAAACAAAGAATACATTCACTCCTTGATTAAAAAAAACCAACACTCGAAACAACTACGCGTCTGTACATAAACCTCTTATCAAAGCAAACGTTTAACGACCAGCTGATACGAACGCCGTTATACGGGCCAATTACCTAATTAAAAAGTTCAACTTTACTTTTAAACAATACCGTTTTGTATTGATCGAATGTTTATTTGAACGAGAGTAAATTTTCTGCGAAAGACGAGCATTATGATGAAATATATGTATTTCAACCATCATCGTGTTCTTCATTTTCAAGGGTAAATCTAACGACCCGACAAAACTCGAAAAAAAAACCATCCCAGTACCTGGCTCAACGAATCATCTGGCATGACTTCTTTAAAATGCCGAAAAATAAGGCGTAATTCAGCTACTATAACGACGGGAGGCCTTTACGAGGAAACTGATAATTTTTTTCTTCTCTCCGAGCACCTAGTTGACACTTTAATCGATGAATGCTGACCTCGCAAAAAAATAACCGTCGGGTGTTTTTTCCCAAGTCTACTGTTTCAGGGCGCTCGCATCAGACGCACTTCGGTACATAATACTCGAGGAATTATAGACATATTTTGGGTCGTTTTGAGAAATAATCATTATCACGCTGATTTTTCATATATTTGTCAAGAGCAAAGTAATAATTTCCAAAAATGCAGTTTGTCGCCTGTAAATTCATTGTTAGTGCTGATCCCCATGTCCTCGAAATTTGAAAACTGAAATGAGCAGGAGGTACGTAGCCCACCACATTCGAGGCACGGTTTATTTTGAGATATAATAGTTAGTACCTCGTTAGTGCAGCACCCTTCGCACAGGAAACTCACGAAGCTGGCAGAACGTAGCCTGCCAACTGCAAATTTCGAAATGAAACCTACTATGAAAAATAATAAACGAAATGGAGAAAATTTCAAATTTTAACCATGCAGATTTTCGATATAAATTTAGCGAAGTTCATCCAAAAAATTGTAATATTCTTTGAAATTTCAGTAAATCTTAAGGACCGCAAGTGTATAAATAAATATAAAAAAAGTATGATTTTATTTCTTTCGAAATTTTAATAATATTTTCGATAAATAATTTTAATTAATAAATAATTTTAAGATTTATTTTTTTGAATTCAAAATAAAAGATACAACTTACCGGTTTAGAGAAGTATGAAACTAAGTAGAGTAAAGGGGGAGAGTTGATATTTTTGTACTTCGAACATTTGTAATAATTTTTCAAATTTCCAATTATTTTCTTTTAAATTACAAATAGTAGCGCAAGCGTGTGTTCTTGTGAAGATCTACAGATACTTTCTCAATTATCGATTTACATCAAATTCACTCTTCACTAAAATATAGAAGGGGGGGGGGGGGGGTAGACTGGAGAACCGCCAGAGCGTTAAAATTTGCGATCATAATATCAAATGCTCAAGTAACGTATATGTACACGAACATTTCTAAATTAGATCTTCCCAAGTGCATTTGGGGAGGAGTTGAACAAAAAAAACCTTTTTGAGGTTATTTCGAGTCATGAAATTTCTCAAATCTACACCTTCCATCAAACAAATCAAGAAAGTAGAAGTTTCGTATACATGGCCAGTTTCAGGCCAAAGTATGACTCTTCTTATTTGGATGGAAATAGATTCAAAATGGCATGTGGTCAAAATCTGAGAAAGGCTTAAGGAGCCCAAAAAGCTCCAACTGGATAAATATAAGCTCATATGATTAGTGGGAATGAGATTTATACTATATCTCAAATCACTCTGCAGAGGTAATGCTGAAGGGGGAAAAGAGGGGTTGTCGTCCTCAAAGTGTGGTTGGATAAACAAAGGATGGAAAATTCTCGATTATGAGTTCATACGACGAAGTGAATTCAAATTACCAATATACAATTCGTTTCTCATTACCACTCACCTTTTCTGTCCTCTCTTCTGAACTTTTTGCTATAAAACTATGCATACAATTAAAATATTAATCTGCACTGACTCTTTATCTGCCCTAAACTGTCTCCGAATTACTTATAATAAGCACCAACACCCCATCGCGAAGGAGAAAGTAACCTCCTTGCAGAAGATCCAGAACGCATCACCTTCGCATGGGTGCCCTCGCATAAGGGTATCCGAGGCAATGAGCTGGCAGATTTGGCGGCCAAGGAATCTACACAGTGCTTCCCATACCCTAATATCCCCGTGTCATTACAAGATTTTAAATCGATCGTGAGGCATAGAACCCTCAAAAATTGGTCCTCCATTTGGCAACAGACTTCGCTTTCCAATAAATTATGTCTCATAAAATCCGACACATTACTCTGGCGTACATCATGTCGCAACAATAGAAGAGAAGAAGTTCTACTCTGTAGGCTCCGAATTGGTCACACCAATCTAACTCATTCTCACCTCATGGCTCGCAATCCTCCGCCAATCTGCGAGCATTGTGGCATTCAAATAACAGTGGCTCATCTTCTTCGAGACTGCCCTCGTTATGCAAGTCAACGTGAAGCCCTACAAATCCCTTCTTCCCTCCCCCAAATTCTAGGAGACGACGAGCAAACTGTACAGAACCTTCTCTTATTTTTCCGCCGTAACTCACTCTTTCCTCAACTCTAGTCTCTTTAACCTCACGTGCATACGTCTCTAGCTCCCAGGTTGTACACGGCGCATAATTAAAAAAAAAAAAAAACACTAAAATTTTATTTTCCTGAATCTGTAGAGGAGTTGGAGCGAAAAATGTCTTTTGGAAGATAAATTAGGTCATGAAATGCTATACGTATTGTCATATTCTTTATCAATGTATGTACTTGAAGAACTCAAATTTGGGTACATAATTTGATGGAAACTAGAATATGACTCGTTCAATTTAAGGACAATCTAATGAAAAGTTTTAATCCAGTCTAATGCAACTGAATTCAATTGGTTCAAAATTAACTGCGAATTTTTACCACACCAAATTTGATATGAAAATTTAATTCAATGATATCAAATGATTGAATCTAATGTTAGGTACAATTTCATAACAACGAATCAACTTTCTTTCTCATTATATTTTTTTATTATAGAAATATAAATTAATAAATTTTAAAATAAAATTATTTATTTTATTTTCTTTTTGTATCAAGATTAAATAAAAATATAATTTAAAAAATTTAATTAATTCAAAATATTAAAATTTAATATATTAATTTAAAAAATAATAAAACTAAAAAAAATGATTATTCTAATATTAATTATAAAATTAATAAAAATAATATTAATATTTTTAATAAATGATATTAATATTTTTAATAAAAAATATTTAAAAATATATATAATATAATAACAATTTCATATCTAAAATTTTGAATCATTAATCGAATAATTCTTATAAATTTAATTAAATTCGACTAAATTTTTTTCATTGAGTTATGTATCCAAAATCGCTGATCTTCAAAATTTGAGGACAACTTGAGGAGCCTAAATGGCTCAATTTTGATAAATATGAGCTCATATAATAGCAGTGGACAAGAAATAATATGTACATATCCTAAATTCAACTTCTCATGGTGTTTTGGAAATAATAAGTGGGGGTTTTCAGCCTCATTACTAGATGCGGGAATGAAGAGGTAACAACATTACCAACGAATCTAAACAACCCCCCATGAAAAACTCAGCTTTAGTAATGTAGCATGGCTGTTTACAGTTTATTTTCCAGTTTTAAGTGAATTTGAGGAGTTGAAAAAACTGAAATCATGACTTAGCCCCAAGTACATATAATGCGTAATAGCGTAAACTACAATCATTTACCTTACATAAACATTACTCTCAAAACAATGCCACCATATGGTCGCGAATAAGCTACCAGCTTTCTTTAATAATCCAATATTTCATTAATGTTATAGTTTCACAACCTGCGTTTGTCATCTGCACACCAATTTTCCGCAAATTATTTTTCATCTACAAATCGAATACATGTACAATACATTAAACCCGTGTTAAAAAAATAATCCCAATTTGCACCGCAAATCGCTTAATTTTCTCAACCCCTTCGCATATTTTCGCATCGTTTCGCAACCGCAATAATTACAACGGTTGTTTTTTGCACGTCAGCTCGCAAAATATGTGTATACACGTTCAAATTAACCCTTCGGCTTCGCCATATATCGCCCTAGTAAAAAAAATTATTTCGTTATTCGGTTCGAGTAAGCTCGACGCTCTGCAAATTATCAGATATAGAGTTTAAAATAGCCGTCGTATTGCGGAAGTAATTACCGCTCAATTTCCGCCATAAAGCTGTGAAACTTTACCAATGAGTGAAAGTAGAAAATATACGAGGTCGTTGCGACGAGGGGTTCGAGGGGATCGCGAATAGAAGAAAATGAATTATTGCTTTAATTAACGTTTTGTTGTATCGTACGTCTCGGTACAAAGTCCGACGTCGGGCAATTTTTTTATAATATTTACCTATGTGGCGTGATGCAATAATCGAACCATTACATAACCAATCAAAAGCCGTCTTAGGTTTCCAATTTTCGTATATAAGCTTTTGCAAACCCCATTCAAATCATACCGTACTAACTAATCGTTCAGTGTGCTTCATTAGCAGTTACTTTTCGGTGAGTTGAATATTCGTGATATTGTTTCGTAGTCGTTTTTTTTTCTCAAGATTTTTTCATATTTTTTTTTTATTTTTTATTTTTAAACCTTCTATACGATTTTTCACAACGCATACCTTGGCGTTTAATTTATTCCAATTCGGCTTCGAAAGATTTTCTGTTTAAATTGAAAAAGTTATATTTTCATAAATATTTGAACAAGCTCAACCTGCGCGCTTGTACGAAAATTTATTAAAATTATGTAAATCCGTTAACGGTGTAAATGTCAACAAAATTACCATTGATTTTTTACCTTAAAAATTTGCAAAAATTCTCACGTTTTTTCGCCTTCTAAATCGTCGCAAAAAAACTTTTTAATTGAAATATCGTCACCATTTAGCCGAAACTTTTCCTAATATAGTTTCTTTTTCGCAGCGTTTTATACACAAAAAACCTTCAAACTTCTAAAATGGGCAAAGAGAAAGTATGCATGGAATTCTTCGCCGTCCAAGGCAAAGAAAGAATCTCCTTCGACAACATCGTCGTCGTTGACCAAGGCAAAGAAAAGACTTCCATGGAATTCGTCGTAGTCGACCAAGGCAAAGAGAAAACCACCATGGACATCGTCGCCGTAGACCAAGGCAAAGAGAAGACCTCCATGGACTTCGTTATCGTATAATCATCTTTCGTACTTTTATTTTTAAGTGAGTATCGTTTCTTCGTATTGCAAATTAAATAAGCACCGTTTAACTCCGGCACTAATACGTATTATTTTTTCGCAGGTTTTTTTTTATACATGGCGCCATTTAAATATAAGCAACGCATAGTTATCGTCTAAATTCACAGAACCGAAAATTTGCGAATTTAATTTAAGACGTCTTAGATTATCATCTAATATTCGTAATGTAATTGTTTTTTCGTTTTAATAAATCGTTTCGTAGTTTCCATCTGTAATGTATTTTCTTTTTCCAAATTAATTTTCTCCACCATACTGAAACTTACACGTACAAAAGTAAGTTCGTTCGTTTCACATGAAGCTCCAAAAAGCGGTAAGTATTGCGACCCTAAATAACGAAATAGCGAAAAGTAATCTTCGACGTTTCATTACACAGTGACGTTGACTTCAGCGTATTGCGGTAAATATGGAGAAAAAACCGCATCCAAGATGAAATATTAAGGCATCTCTTCTCGTCGTTTGTAACGTGTCATCGATTTAATATTCGACGCGACACCGCGTGCGGTTACGAGAAATGCGACCGCGATTATGCAATTTAATTTCGTGAGTATTGCGTAACATAAAACTACGTTCGTCTAAATAAGTAGGTACCTTGCTACCTACTTATTTTATTTTCTAAAACCACGTAAATTATGAATTCATCTTGCACTTGCTATCAAGGAAAAAATATTTAATCAACCCATAAATCTAATCTCTTTTTTATTATTAAAAATAAATGAATAGTTTTTATAATTAAAAATGTTTAAAGCAAAAACACGAAGAATATAAACTGTAAATATTAATTTAAATCCAATGCAGTTTCGTTCGCTAGAAATCATATTCTTCACCAAAAAAAAAAAAGAGAAAAGGGTAAAATATTTCATCTATTGCAATAATTTTTCATACAATACCATAAAAGAAATTTCTCTATTCACAAACTATATAAATATAAAAGACGATATCGTATTTCTTTCATTTCTACGAACGAGTTAACCAAGAAGTACTTCAATATTCTCGACTTATAATACTTCCTACAAATACCAAATAACATAAAGCTTTGAAAACTGAACTTTCCCATATTCCAAACGAGTGCGACAACATAGCACAAAGATGAAAAAAATCAAGTGGGTAAACTATTATTGAATTTGACCATTTCGCCAATACGAAAAACAGCGATGATTTGATACTTTAATTTACGAAATTGAATTCAAATCAAATTCGGTATTTAATAAGTTTCAAGTTCCTTTATAATTAATTATTATTAGATTTTCTTCATAAACTGAAGGGAGTGGGATCACAGTAATTCCTAAATTACCTATTTCAACTACTATCACAATTTTTAAAATCTCTGATAATTGAGTCAAAGTTTTCAAAAAGATTAATTTTTGGTCATTAAAAATTTTTTTGAATAGGAAAAAGCCATATTTTGCTGTTTAAAGGCTAATAAAAAAAGTCGACATTTTTTTCATTTTAGAAATCGAAACCCTTTGAAAAACTGAAGCAGAGCTAAAGCCAACCAAAATAAAAATAAAAATTGTATATTAAAATTACTTTTGAAGTTTGATAGCAAAAAATTTTTGAAACCTTTGATCTCATCTTAAGCAGTTTAAAAATTAATGTAGGCCGAATATTTTTTGATGTTTTTTGTGTTCATTTAATAACTAAAATTTAATTCAACCCATTGCATAAAAATTTAAAAAAATTGTCTTGCTACAGAGAAGTGATCGAATGTACGTTTTGTCCTTGACGTTATTAAATGAATTAAAAATATAACTTCCTTCCTTTTTTTTTATTTTTATTTATTTTTATTTTTTTTATTTCACAAGAGATTAAATTAAATGTTCACAATTTATGAGATGGTAATCCTGAACGTTCGTAGCAACTTAAAAATTCAACTCCAAAATAATTTTTGAATTACCTAAAATTCCCAAGTTTCGCCTTATTAAGTAAAATATCCTTTTCAGCAATTGAATAAAACAATAAAATTTTGGCCAATTGTTGAAAATTCTTTAATGGTGGAATTTTTAGAGTTTTCATCCCTTATTAATTTTTAAGTCAAGATGTATACCCTGTGTCCCATTGATCTTCGACCCCCTCAGCGCAAAAATCTCAAGTAGCTTAAATGGTAATACTTTAGATTCGTTTTGTAGTAACAATAATTCAAAATCTCACGTTTTAGTCAGTGTTACTATGCAGCGAATCCAAAATACTTTTATTAAAACCACTTGAGAGAGATTTTTGCGCTGAGGGAGTCGAAGATCAATGGAACGCACGGTATACAGCTATACACATATACATTAAAATTTCGGAAAAGGAAGGGTCTAGAAAAATTTTTTAATGATAGTGTTTTTAGATCATTTGACTATTTCTGGAACTTCAACAATATCAGTTCTATGATTCATCTCGCTCTATACAGGGAAAGAAATACGTGGAAACGAACTCTCACCAATTAAAAAATTCTATTTTTTTTGATAGATTTAAATAAGAAAAATACTTTTTCTTCAATCAAAATTGTAATCTTAATTTTTATAATAAGATTAATGAAAAAAAAAAAATAACAGATTCCAGAAAGTTTTCATAAAAATATTGATAAAAAGTAATTAAGTTACTAAATTCAAATATATCTAGATTTGGGATCGGAATTTCAATGAGGATAAAATAGAAAATGAGGACTTAATTTCCAATTCAAATTCAAAAATTTTGCCTCAATTATTTGGATTTTACTTACTTACTTTTACTTTACTTTACTTTTATCCATTTACGTGCCTTATGCTGCAACTGAGGCCAGAGGCACGGATGGATAATTTTTAGATTTCGAAAAGGAGTTTGCTAGATTTTAGAAAGTTCAAGAGATTTGTAATTGTGGTTTGGTTATTGCTAAGTAGGGACTGTATGGTAGGTGGAAGGTTAAATTGTAAGCGTTAATTTTTATAATTTGGACATCCTATGAGAAGGTGGTGAACTGTTAATGGGATGGAGCAAGTTTGACAGAGGGGTGGTGGGGATTTTGTAAAGAGATGAGCATGGGTAATCCGTGCATGGTCTATTCGTAGACGGCATAAGGCTACTTCTTCCTTGCGGGACGTTTGATACGTTGTGGACCAAAATTCTGTGGTGGACTTGATTGTTCGGAATTTGTTTGAATTCTACTTTTACTTCAATTTTTTCCAATTTCTTTCTATGAAGAATAAAAAAAAAGGTTGAAAATACTGAAGCTCCTTCATGAAAAAATCCGCATGTTTCAAGCTTCGAATTTGGATTCGGCAGAAAGATTTGAATTTTAAGAGCCAGTAAAATACCGTGAGATATGAGTACAACACGAATTTATATAAACAAGCTATTTATTACTTTATTTCGACATGGCTCTATAATAATAACAAAATGTCCGAAAATGAAAAAATTCCAGCTGCGAACACGCGTAATTTCGCTTCTTAATATAATCTTCGTCAATCATTTCTGATTAAATACGTAATATGTACGCAATATCGCCCTTAAAAAAAATTAAATTATCACTCTATAACAAGACCGAATTATAAGGGATTATAATGAATTTTCGACGGTTTTTTAATTATCAAATTATATTAAAGACATGATAACATCTCGTCGATGAATTTAACTCTAGGTGCAAACGAAAAGATCTTACCAAAATGTGCATCTACTCTCGTAATTAAGACAGATCAACATTCTAAAGATGGGTGACACTTGAGCGAGTATTATACACCAATAAAGGTAATTTCGGCGGAAAACGAATTTCACGCGAATTCCAAAATCTAGACGCGAATACCGCAAACAAAACCTCATCGTCAGTCCACCCTTCCTCCATTAGTCATTCGAACTTCGAAATTTCTCTTAATAATAATCTCATTTGGTTTTCTGCTCGTTAAATGCGATAATTTCATACATATACGAACGCGAACGCTTACATTCGTTATTACGCTGGAGTTCGACCTTTATAGTGAGATTTACATATTTCATAAAATCGTATTCTTCCGTTGTGAATTACAGCGAGTAATTTTTTAATAATTACATACGAGTATGAGTAGAAATTCCTGCTTCGTAAAAGTCATCAACGTTTTAAATTCGAAATACTCACTCGTACTTCATACGCTGTAATGGATACGAATAGAGAAAAAAAGAACTCTTAACAAGTTTATTATGCGTCGAGACAACGCTACTCTTGAAAGGAAAAAAATCCGGGTCAAATGAACAATCTCGCTGTAAACATCTCCCTTTTTCACATCGTCGCGTATACCAGAAGAGTGCACCTGTATATGTTGTAATATACTTTGGCGACTATTTCGTTATTATTTTAATACGAGAACACGAGGCGAGTACATGAAAAGGGTTGAAAAGCGGTATTAATCCTTATTCTGGTTATTCAAATACGCATACCACGCGACGTCTCGTAGTTCACCATTCAAATGAATCTTTTCCGGGGAAAATATTTTTAACTCAGTTATTCATGCTCCTTGCTAACCACGTTCGTTTCGTCGAATACACGATGAAATACGACTTCGCAATGGGATGGAACGAAACTAGCTAATTTTTTTTCAAAGGTTCAAGATTTAAAGTTTCCTTTTGAAGAGCTCAAAAACGTGTAATTTTCACGAAATAATAAAGAAATTTTACCAAAGCAGCTTAAGCTAAAAATTTAACAAAGAAATTATGTTATGGGAAAAAATTTTAAATTTTAATTTTCTCTCTTGAAAGATTAAAATCCTAAAAAACTGGAGTATTTTGTTTTATAACACTTCACCACTGGGCAGTCTTCGAGCACTTGCTAAAGTAAAAAAAAAAATTAATTATGACACATAATCAGCGGTATCTACATTTTGGAATTTTGGGTATCAATAATTGCTTCGATAAAATTTCCAACAATTTTTTCAAAAAGCTGAATACGCTTTTAGATGCACAAAATTCAATTTTTAATCGTTACTTCCCTCAAAAATTTCTAGAAAAGAATGCGATCCACCACACTCCATATCGCTAGTTACATTGTACCTCGAACTTACCCCAATGAAGCGAGAAAACAACTTTGAAAATAAATTCAGGAAGTTAGTAAATCACATACAAAACGATTCAAATGTTCTGTTTGATTCTGAGAGCCCTACCAGCTGTTATCCTTTATTAAGAGCATAAACGATTCATAACATATACTCGGAACATTTCATTAGTCTGGATCAATCTAAACTGTTTGAGTAAAGTATAGACGTAAATATATGCAAATGACCGAAAGAAGTTTATCAAAGACGTTTAGTCGTAAAATTCCTTGAATTTTCCATAATTATCTCTTCAACAAATAGATAACAAAAAATTTCTTCATACGGTTAGTCGTAGTCCAGAATATGACTCCTCCAATGCGGATGGAAATGGCGTAAGATCAAAACCAGAGAAAGGTTTGAGGAGCCCAAAATAGCTTAAATTAAAAAATTACAGATTCATATGATTACTGCGGGTAAGAACTAAACTGCATATCAAATCCATCTTCACAAGTGAGCTCGTAGAGAAGTGAGAAAGTGGGCGGGAAGGAGAGGGGGATTATCATCCTTAAAATATGGAAAAAATCAGAAAAAAATCAATAATTTTCGATTATCATTTCATATATAATGGAATAAGCTCAAATTACCAACATTTTCTTTCACCTTCCTGAGCGACTTTTGGAAATTTCATGAATTATCTATAAGCCCAAATATATCTAAAAAAATAGAGTATCAAAATTTGAGGAAGATTTGAGGAGTCTTAAATAACTGAAACTTGATAGATATGAGCTTACCATTCAATGAGCACACCATCGTTGATAGGTATCCTGTTTCTATTCGCGCATAGCAAACACATACAAGAAAAACACCATTTTGAATTCATAAATGTCTTATGAATATCTCATAAATGTACTCTCAAATTCAGCTTGAATTAATGTCGAAGAGATATCAATACGTATCAATATTCTTTTGCTGATTAAAGAAAAATGTTGATATCTACTTGAAATCAACTTGAGCTCAACTTGAGAGTATATCAATAAGTTATTCATAAGATATGCATAACCTCAAAACGATGTTTTCTATATTATCTATTAACACTTAGTTGTGCAGTAGGGTGCGTGAAATTTATATGCAAAAAATTTTAAGTTTTAAATTTTGATGTCTTACCCCCTAGAAGTGTTCCTTTTACTTAAAAAACACCACAGAAAAAACTTCAGGTAAAAAAAAAAGGTATTTAGAGGTGGCGCTTCAGAGTTGAATATTGAGAACATTACCTCGCATAGGTATATGCATATTCGCATATAAACATGTTATCTTGGGATGTCGCCGTTCTGCCACCATCTACTAGGTATATTAGGTGTGCTACATATAACTTAAGAAAAGTCCTGTTAAGGTTGTAGCGCACTAGCTAATGAAATTCTATGAACTGAAAACTATAAGATAGCCTATCAATAACCATTTGCTCCTTGAATGTAGCATATTGAAATGCCAAACCTTATTTTGTTTATATGGCGATTTTTTCATATTTCTTTGTCCATAAAAATGAAAAAGATATCACTGAGGTCGAGGAAGTAAATTTCAGTGGCGTAGAATCATTTTTTTAGGAGGGTAACATTCAAGATGATCTTTTTTTCAGACCATTTACAAAATCTTTACAAATTGTTTCAATTTGTCGGATTTGTTTTAAATTTGAATTAATGAACACTGATTGAATTCATTTTTTTTTTTAAATTATTCACTAGAATTGGGGAAGGGAAATATTGATATAAATTACCCCTCTAAATTGTTTTTGAAAGGTAATTGTTACCTAATTACCAGAGGTTTCTACACCACTGGTAAGTTTTAAGTTCCCACAAATTTGACAATAACGAATTGAACATCTTTTAAAACGTGCACTACTATAATATGCTTTTTTTCCTGCCATCATGATCTCACTAAGCAATCAAAGCGAAATATTTGTTTAGTAGGTCCTACAACTTTGGAAAAAATTGAAAGAATAAAACTACAAACAAATCCGCAAGTACTAAGTCCTTTTACTACACTTCAAACTTATAATGAGAAACACCTGATATCAAAAAGCGCTAGAATTATTTGCGATGAAATTTCTATTTTTTTGAAAAAAGCATGTATGCCGATTCAAAAAGATTATAACATTATAAAGAAGAGCATAGCACAAGCTAACCCATATAAGAAAGTTTAGACTTTAGAGCAGTGGAATTCAACTTCTTGAGTAAATTTTATGGGTTTTGGTACTACCGTGTCAAATACAAGCAACAGGGAAATCTAAAGAAGCGTGTCACCTACTAGAAGTGAAATTAGATAAAGAACTAGGGTATTTCACTTCTAGACATCACGTTTTGGAACTGATTGTAACCAAAGTAGATACTTGATACGATTTTTGGGTCATCTGGCGAGCCAGATATTCTATTATTTAAACGATAATTAGAAAAATACTGATAAGAGACGTGTGATTAGTCTGTAGTTGATGAAAAGATTAATTTGGTATTGTAAAAATTTAACTTGTCAAATTTCAGAAAATTTTCCATATTGGATTATACATTAAATTTTCAATTAAAAAGCGCCACCTCTAAAAATTTTTTTTTTTTTTGAAAATTTTTTGAAGGTATCATTTTTTCATCAAAAGGAACAAAACTAAAAGGTAAGACCCCAGAATTTCAAAAAAAAAGCGACTTGACGCACCCTATTGTGCAGATATAGAGGTCACCTTACGCGATTCGTGATTTCTACGGAGAATAAGTATTCCAAATCATAAATTAAATTTTTTAGGTGTTTTAGGAGGGTGGGGGGGGAGGGGTTAGCCTCGCTACTGGTTCCTGTGAAGAGTATAATTACATCATCAACAAATCTAAACAAGCTCTCATTAATAACTCCACTGTGGTAATACGATATGGCTGCTTACAGAAGTATACAAGATGAAACATTAAAATAATCACGGAGTGAAAATAAACTCAAGTTTGATACAGAGGGTAAACATTTGTTCCAAAGGGTATAAAAAAATATGCGGATCCGTATTGTAGCAAAACATGCTGAAGTTACGCATAAAAACGAGCAAAGAGGAGAAGACATAAAGACATGTTCAGTTGGTCGAAAAATACCAAAGAAACATTATATCCGCAAAAAAAACTTCTAACAAGCAAAAACGTCAACTTCAAAACATTTCTTAATTACACCTATTTAAAAAAAAAAAAAAAAAAATTAAGGTAAAAAATAGTATGATACAAGCCCACAGATCAAGTTCCCCTGATTTCAAGTTAGAACTTGACGGTCGTCTTTCACTGGAGGATTGTTTTTAGCATGATCGCTATAAATTGAAATGTCTCACTAATGATGTGACTGTGCAATTGGGGTGATTTCGTTATGTGAGTTAACATTTTTGTTCCAAATTACTGAACATGAAAAGAAAGGATGGAACAATGTTTATTTCATAACAATACAACTGAATAGGCAATGAATTTATGGAATGGAAATGATTTAATGAACAAAAAGTTCCAAATGTGTATGAATAAATTTTTTATAATTATTTTATTTTATTACGTATTTTCATGTGTTGTAATTGTAATTGTGAATTCAAATAGATCTCAATTTCAACCCACATATTTGTAATATGTACAATATATATTACGTAATGTAGTAATTGCTAATTTTAAATATTATCATTTGATTACTTCTATTTACTTTAATTTTAATATTGAATTCAAATATATATCGATTTCAACGCACATATTCGAAAGGTAGGTGCAATATGTGTTATGTAATGTAGTAATTGGTGAGTTTAAACATTATCAAGTGGTACTAAAGAAGTAACAATAACATATCTGCGGTCGTAATACGATCCCCTTACAAGTTAAATTTTAAAGTTTGGTGAAATGAAAATGTAATATTTAGGTACATGATAATCGTTGTGTTTTCGTTTTGACGACCGTCAAGTTCTAAGTTGAAATGAGGGGAACTTGATCTGTGGCTTGTATCATATTATTTTTTACCTTTTTTTTTTTTTTTTTTTTTTTTTTTTTTTTTTTTTTTTTTTTTAAATAGGTGTACTAAGAAATGTTTTGAAGTTGACGTTTTTGCTTGTTAGAAGTTTTTTTTGCGGATATCAAGGTTTTTTTTGGAAATAATATTTAAAGAAAGTAATGCTACCATCACGTATTTTGTTGAAATTCCTATAAATGTTTAGCGGCATAGATAATGAGCATAAGAATTTTATTAATAATTGAAATTATCATTGAAAGAAATATCGTAATCATATATTTATTAAATAATTTTTTTGAAAAACACGATACTTATTTTACAATAAACGCCATACGCAGAGGAAATGTTCCTAGAATTCTGCACATCGTGCAGCTATAGAGAGTAAGAAATGTTTTGAAGTTGACGTTTTTGCTTGTTAGAAGTTTTTTTTGCGGATATCAAAGGTTTTTTTGGAATATAATATTTAAAGAAAATAATGCTACCATCATGTATTTTGTTGAAATTCCTATAAATTGTTTAGCGGCATAGACACATAGTATGAAAGCATAAGAATTACTTACTACTCAACTAATTGACATTATCAGATGAATCAGAAATTACCATCAGTAAATCATGATGATTTCATTAAATAATTTTTTTGAAAAACACGATACTTATTTTACAATAAACGCCATACGCAGAGGAAAGTTCCTAGAATTCTGCACATCGTGCAGCTATAGAGAGATTTAGGTTTATTCCGGAAAATGTAATGAAAATTAGGAAAAGTCGAAATTATTATATTTGCTGTATTCTATTCAACCACTGAATTACCACACCACAAACAGCAATAGGAGTTCCCTATTTAATTTCATCCTTTTTACCTACTTGAATCAGAAAAGTCCGATCCATTGAAACAACATCTATGATTTCCCCTATTTCAATTTCCCCTTTCGTGCCTTATGCTGTTCCCCTAATTCGTTTTCCCCTCTTGTACATATTCTAAATTTTCCAAACTTTGCTCAAGGATACGGAATAGTGTAATGAAGCAAATGAACTGAAATTTGGTACACTTATTGAAAACATGCTGTAGAATGCCTTTTTATAGTTTTCGTTCCATTTTAAAAATTTTTAAGGCCCATTTGAGGGGGGAGGAGGAGTAAAAAGGGGCCAATTTTGGACGAAAACCTCACACGCACTCATTTACATCATGCAGATCAAGCATACAAAATTTCACGTTTTTCATCTCTATTAGTTGTCGAGAAAATGAGTTTACTTAACTTCAAAATTTGTCATAATCGGCTTACTTCAGATGTTTAATAACTCGGCGAGTTTTTATCGTCAGTTAATTATCGTATGGCTTATTTGGAAGCTCTTGGCGAGATTTCAAATAAGCTATAAATATATCCATTACGACCAATAGTTTCGGTAAAAATTGCATAAACGCTATAGAGTAAATCCTGTTCACAGAATATTAAGCATAGTCGGCCGTTTGCTCGTACGTACGCGCACTTTCGTTCGTTTCTATGGCAATTTGGTTGCGTTTTTGAACTTGACTCGCAGAACGACCGTTCTGCCTGATTCTATATATCTGTTCAGAATTCGTACTTCAGAAAATCGCAGTTTTATCACCGAAAATATGTCTAATAACTGGAGAAGAAAATTCCAAGTATAAAACTTTCGAGATGTTCAAATCATAACAATTTCTTTGACTGCACCATGATACAAAAGACTTAGCATGAGGCACCGAACGCACGAAGTGTTACAAAAATTCAACTTATAGCAAAGTTCAAAAAAAAAAATGTCATTTGAACAACAATACGCAATAAATGGGAGAAGAGAAATACTGAAATCAAGTACGAATAACTCATCAAATTATATGCGGGAGCAAAGAAGGCTCAACCAGCAATTCTCAATCATCGCTAATTCAACTCATCGCCATTACGGCAACACAGCGCTGAAATCGTTAAAGCCGAGTTCAATAAATTCCCGCATTTGCCGAAGCGTCTTCGAAACACCGAGCAATTTTCGCACAGGTAAATACCACGTCGAAGAGCATATTTGCGAATGAACTTTACGAATACGCCGCGCCGTTTAATTCGGCACTAATGGCTCGAAGACACGCAACGCGCGTTCAAACTTCGATACGTAAAACGTCCCGGCCGACCCTCTCGAATGCGAATACTAGCGCTAAGAACCTTAGAAAAATTACCCGCATCAATTGTTCCACTTCGAAGGATACTTTTTGCCGTCCCGTTCGGTCCTTTTACGCCGAAACTTAGTCGCAGAATTACTTTTTGTTTGTATTTCGTCCGAAAAAACAGCCAAGTTTTAACGCTTTCGTCGAACCTACACCTCCAGCTCCGCTTATTTGTACGGATGTCATAAATATACGAATAACTTCGGGCCGCCGCACCGGGTGGCTCAGAAAAACAGGCGAACTTTTCTCTATCCTGGTAATTAACGATGTCGAGCTTTCCTCGCGAAATTGGCGCGACTAAATTACTGAGGTCGATTTAACGTTGGGAGCGCAGCACTAGGGACGTGACAGTCGTCGAACAGATGCGCCACGTTCGGATACATAAATAATCTCATCGTTCACTCGGAACCGCCGACACCATAAAAATCCGCTAAAACGCAAACAAGCCTTTAAATCTTCGAAAAACATAAATTTATCATTTCTTCGTACTTAAACGCGTCATCTCGTCAATTTTTTACGTCAAAAATCAATCCTCTTTTTCTCGCTGACAACCATCATAAACGAAGAAACGAGCGAGTAAACACGCTAATGGCATCGCTACTGATAACGACAAAGGCGTCATAAAAACAATCATTTCTTCGCTGGTATCGACTTCTTTCGAAAAAACCTGCAACGAGAGAATACCTATATTTGTTTCAATATAAACGTACAAAGCACAAATGTTGCTTTTACCACTGATCGAATATTTACGTGGCGTTGAGCAACTCGAAATTTCCTCTTATATTTAAACTTCAACACAGTTTCGCAACAGAATGAATGCAAAATAAATTCGCTGGAATAGATACAACTTGAATAAACTACTATTAAAAAATTGACAGATGAAAACAAAAAAAAATGAATTTTTGCCTACGATCGTTACACCATCAAATTCGATGTACAAAAAAGCTCACGATATGAGCCAACTATTACCATTATTTTTTTTAATATTATTCCTGGAAACACCATTACATAAGCAATAATTTTAATTCAGCAATTGCGCTAAAATGTCGCTCTCGCCCTCATCCAAGGAATTCCTGTATGCTGGCGTTCCATGATATCGTTTAACAGCCGACAGAACATAGATGATATTAGATACTAACATCTTACAGGCAAAAAAATATCTGCAATTCTAACTCGATTTTCAAATAAAACTGAAATTTTTTTGAGAGCCAACATACACTATAATAAGAATATCGCAGACAATAAACTTATAGATGCAAAAGCAAAAGAAGCATCCAAATACTTCCTATAAGTCCACAATGAAATCCTCTCGAAATAATTCAGTATCTATGGTTCCATAAAAACCCTAAGTAAACTAGTAAACCATCACACATTGAAGTAGATATGCTGATGACGCACCTTAATACAAAAAAATTGGAGAGTGGAAGTCTGTTTACATAGATTCCAAATTGACCATGGTCATTGGTCACCTCCACCACTTATATGGCCATCATCAAGAATAGCTTAGAGTCATCCACTTTCTCCAAGGCACGCATACGTATACATGTATTAATCCAAAATGGTGGAAAACAATCAGAAAAAATTCCAAGGTCATATCTACACATCATTTCTTATGTTGGGAGTTAAACCGGAGACATCAACTATAATATTAGGATATTTAGCTATACGTACATGAAACAGGTCTGAAATACTAAACAGAAGCCACGCTCTGCGCAACGTTGCTTTAAACAGCATTAAAATTCGAAATTACAAGCCACTCTCAGCGTAACGTTATGCGATCAGCCAAATATCCAAATATCATGTATAGCTGACGTCCGCATTAACGTTGAAACGTACGGACCATTGCGTATTGCCTATGACGGGCCTGAAAACTTTATATGTACATTTACACACGTTCTACAGTTCGTGAATTAATTGTTGAAAGGAACTCGCAAAATTTTTAGTTTCAAAATTTGATGAAAGCATCCACCTGAATGAGGTATAAGTTCCTTAAAATTTCAAAAAAATTGTTTTTTAGTTGATTTGAAATATTTTGTATTCAAAACATTACATTCAATCATTTGAAGATAGGAAAAATGTTTGCAGCCATTTAAAAAACAAAATAGGCTAAAGTTTTCAAATTTTTTGAAAAAGCATGAAATATTGCCTATGTTTGAAAACAAATAATACATACATGCGTAATTGCTTATCAGCAAATCTTGAACGAATTTCATGAATACCTGCCGGTGCAACGCGCGGGAAAAAAATACATATAGATACACCAAAAAGTTGACAATTTTGCCAGATGATTAGAAATGGTCTGAAACGCAAAGATTTGAAGACTACCCCTCCCCCTACCCCCTTCACTAATGAAGTAGACTGTAATAGCTATGGTTTTCATGAAAAACTCGGCTAAAAACCAAATCAACCTCATACTACGATGCGACTTACAAATCGCTACTATATTATTTATTAATTTTTGAAAAAAATCGCGCTTTTTCAAATAAAAAGAAACGGTCAAGGAACCTTGAACTTTGGAGAAACTGAAAGCTAAAAATTTTGAAATTACAAAAAATTGATTTTGAAATTTTCCAATTTTTAAAAAACATTTACGTTATTTTAGTTATTTCGAGAAATAAATTTTTTTTCGTGTTTTCTTTAGGCTATTTGACAACTACTTTTCCTTAGTGTTCTCTGAGGGTGGTTCGAAAATACATGTTGACAGATTGTTGGAATTTTTTTCGCTCATAATTTTTGAACACGTTCCATTTACATTCAAAAAGCACTATACAAGTTTTTATATCAAAAAAATAATCTCGAGTGGTAATACATCGAGATGGAATAATGTAATTTTTGGTAAATTAAAAACTTGTGAGCTTTTCTTTGTTACCCTTCAGATTGACAAATATACCAAATGTAGGTACTCCAAATTAGCTTTCCTTTTTTGTAATGAACAAATTTTTTCACGATTAAGCTGAACTGTACCTTTTTTACCTAATTTTTGAGATAATTTTTTCAAGGGTGTACTCTTTGTTTACATTTTAACGCGAAAAGGTTCGATTCGAATGTTGGATTTGTTATTTCTCAGTGAAAATCCCATACGATTCATTTCATTCGGTTTTATTTATTTATTAATTCTTTAAGAAGACGCTTCTGTTGAGAGATTTTGTAATATTTCCTACGTATGTTTGTTTAAAAAGAGTTGAGTGGGTGAGATGTGGACAAATTTTGAACGTCAATTAAATACTCGTTTTAGAAATAACTTATCGAAAATCTGTCACAAACATATCTCTGTTTCATTCTAAAAAAAAAAAAAAAACATAAAAAAATATAAAAGAACTGAAATACCAAGAAAATATAGATTCAAAATAGTAAAACTGGAAATTTTTCGTTGAAATTGGTTAAAGTGTTTCGTTTTATTTATAAAAAACGAATAAAAACGAGAAAAAATTGTTGGTTTTAGTTTCAGTAACTCATCGTAAATTTTAATCTTGAACGATAATTTACATCGTACATATTCCATCGAAATGTAAATACAATATTAGAGACGATGAACTTGAAATCTACAAAAGCAGGGACGTACGGAAGGGGGAGGGGGGAGGGGGGAGCTTACCCCTTTGGCTTTAGGAAAGTTGGTAAATTTGGTAAACTTGACCACTTGCGTAGTATTATTATAGCTATTTTTAAATTTTTTGAAGACTAAGAAGACTGTGACATTGTATTGACATCTTATTTATACATCTTATTTTCGTGGAGCAAAAAAAGTCAACAGTTGGTAAAATTTCATGATATTAGTTGGCAATTTTTGGTTTTCTCCCCCTCCTGAAGAAGGTCCTCGGCACGCCCCTGTACAAAGTGAAAGTTGAATCACGTTACTGTATATATGATAAGTATAGTAATACCATAGATTAACCATACATAGATAGCCCACCGGTATATCGAATTTATCACTCATAAATGTTGAAAAAGGAGCCAGAAAGTTTTTTTATTAATATCTAGGCAAAAAATTGAGTTAATGTGTTCGGAAATGGCTTATTCGAAAGAGCTTAACATTTTATACATGATTCAATACTAAAATATTATTGCCATCGATGTGAGTCTCGAGTTATTTTAATAAAACTAATTCATTTTTTAGAGCGCTCTCTGTGAATGAGCTCCAGTACTAAGAATAAATTAGACTTATTGCTTGGTTTTTTGCAAATATCTCAAGAAAGAATATAGATAGAAACTTTACAAGTAGCTCATTCGAAAGAGCATAAAATTCTGAATGTGTTTCACTATTAAAAAACAATCGTTATCGATTTACTTTTTGAGATAATTCATAGTAAAGTAAAAAAATCGTTTTTCGAAATTAATTGCAAAAGTAAACGGACAGGAGTAACTTTAGAAAAATTAAATGATTCTCTATTCCAATCTCTTTAAAATGAGTCATTTGCAAGCCCTATATCTTGAATTGTTTCCAAGATATTAGCAAAAAACGATTCCAACTCAGTTTTTGAGTGATAAAAATTTAACGTACGGTGGGCTATCTATGTATGTTTCATCTATGGTAATACATAAATAAATGAAAATTATATTCTTTTGAATAGTACTATATATATGCACTGAATTTGTCAAAAATTTCTAATGTGCCAAAATTCAATATTTTCTAATTATTTTAAAAATACATATCAAAATTTACATATAAACCTAAAAAAATTTAGATATTGAAAAAGAAAAGCTTTTAGGAACCATTCTTAATACCCATGCTTGAATCCTATTCAATTCGAGTATAATTTCAACTGAGAATTAAAATTTCCAAATCAACTTGAAAGCTTTTTTATTTTTTCCAGAAACTGAAAAAAATTGATTTTGAAGTTATTTTGGCTGGTATATTTTTTTGAATATGCTTAAATCATTTCATGTTCTGGAATTTTAAGAAAAATCGATTTTTACAATATATTTTTTCAACTTCAAAAAATATATCAAATTTGATTTCTTTTTACAATTTCTAATAAAATAAGTTTTACATAATATTCATTTCTTTTGCGTTAATTTCGATAGAAGCAAATAATTCGAAACAGCTGTCGAACAGAGGAAACAGGAAACATCGAAACCGTTACAAACGCTATCTAATTTGTTATTTACCCTGGTCACTGATCAATACACAATACATAGATTTGGACGCGTTGAAATGTCACATCCTACGCGATTCGTTACGCGCAAATTAAAACACATCGCTGACAGGTACCCTTAAATATTATCTTAAATCCTTCATTTAACCATATTCCAATTCCAATCGACCACATCGTGCATCTCAAAACAGCGTAAAATTCAAATGCGAATCTCTAGTGAGTATTCGTACAAATGAACTGTTTCACTAGGTAAATCTTATCGCTTGTTTAACGACACGCGTGTATTTTATTACCGACCATACCTATTTACACGAGAACGATACGCGTCTACTTTGAATATTTACGAAATTAAGACGGCAATTTGGAGGCGCGCGACTAATTTCGATACCGCATATACATTTACGCTATCGAATCGTTTACGTATTTCATACGAGTTCGCTGGTAGACGTCATCGGATGGCGCTGGCGTTTATAGCAGGCGAAACGAAATTCGTCAAATTTTACGACATCGAAAATACCTTACCGCGGGTTCGATAAAATTAAAATCTTTTTTGGCACCAATCGAACAGCGTTTCGTGCGGTTTCAACATTATCGTGAGCGTTGCAAAATTTACGCACCCGCAGCGACCTACGGCTATACCAACTTCCAAACCATTTAGGTCGACTCGTAAATTAATAAAGGTAAAAGGCTGTATCAGACCGTTACATTCTGTAGTCTACGAAGTTTATCGCGTCTTATCACTGACCTTCGTTCATTCACCACAGAACTTTCAACTTTTTGCCCATAGTTTATAGGCAGCATTCGAATTTACTTCGTGAAAATATTATAATTCGAATCTTCGCTTACTCTACGCTTCCCCTATTTTATAGCGAATTCGTTACATCAAAACGCCGCCTAGACTATACCGTCTTTTAAGTCGAGTCAACCCGAGGCGTCGAAGACATCGTATCTCTCAATCGCCAAAAATAACCTCCCCGAAAACCCATCTTCGAACATTTCGTAAATTGAGTCATCTTTTATTACCCTAAAAAAAAAGCCTTACACCCGGCCAAAAACCCTCGACTTCAATTTACTCGTCGATACCGCGCTCGTTTATTAACTCGAGCCACCAAATTGAACTTGTCGACGTAATCGTAATTCAGCGGTCAAATAAATAAACCGATGACGTCCGAAGTTTTATTGGTTACTCGCAAAGAGACGTTTTACAGTTTATTTATCCGATATTTACGATAACGAAGCATTAAAACGTTCAAAAAGTGAAAGATAATGTAAAAACCACATACAACATAAACTCGACTAAATTTCAACATTATACTGCACTATACGCCAAACACGTACGCAACCAATGTCTGTACTGTTCGTGTATACGAAAAAATAAATGTTTACCAAAAAAAAAAA
Organism: Phenacoccus solenopsis; assembly: GCA_009761765.1. Classification (NCBI taxonomy): domain Eukaryota; kingdom Metazoa; phylum Arthropoda; class Insecta; order Hemiptera; family Pseudococcidae; genus Phenacoccus; species Phenacoccus solenopsis. The sequence continues at coordinate 31,899 of VFXL01000291.1, read as the reverse complement.
AAAAGCGAGAAAGCCCATTCTCAACGTTTTATTAATAGACTAGAGACTACGTAGGGTGATTCGATGATGGAAAAATATAGTATAACATGCGATAGGTAATTTATGACTTAATGATGAGAACAATTTTATTCAACAAATGGGGATATAATTTTTTCATCGAATAGATACACCTCCGGAAGTCTGTATATATTACGCAACTGTAACGTGTAATGCACCGTGTTTAACACTAATGGGTTATCCTATTATAAACAAGTCTTTTCCCAGTGCGAATATTGATTACTGAGACGGTATTGAAAATATGAAAAAGATAAGTTATTAACATTGATACCCATAATACCATTTCAGCTTTTTCGAAAAGTGGAGGGAGCTAATGATCAATAGCTGTTGAGTAACCTAAGCAATACATCGACAGATTTATGGCCTTGCAGAGGCGCGATCAAGGTCGTATAATTATAATAACATTTCTCACAACAACCGACCTATCTAAGCATACCGTGCGTCCGATTAAACTCCACAGAGTCTAAGCACCAAATTTTTTTTTATGATGGTTCAAAATGCTTTCATATTTCATCATTGGCTATAAATATGTTGTAATTGTTTGTGAAAATAGAAATCAGTGTAACCAACATGTTATATCTATTTGATTGTTGATTAGAATAAAATTTGGCGGTTTGTTTGTACAGAGTTCAATCGCACGCACGGCATATGGCCATTATTGTCACCAATAATTAAGAAAACCTCAGTGCAGTAAAAAGCTTCACCTGCCAGACATGATCAGATTCTTTGAAAATGCCGAACGGGGGTGGGTGCCAGCAAACATCGGCCGATATATGAGATAGATGCGGGTTAGTATCATTGGAATAGCCATTCCAGCAATTTTTAGCTGACGATTCAAATTTTCATAATTTCATATAGAATTTAAAAAAATATATTCACCCCTTCTCCAGCCTCCCTCAAAATTTGAGTGATCCGCCATTTAAAATTTTCGAAAAAACAAAAAAAATACTTTTGCGCATTTTCAAGAAGAGTTCCTCACCGAATTTTGAGCGAATTTTATGCAAACCCGCTTGCGCAAGGGGTATGACACAAAAAACGAAATTTCCTCAAAAACTGGTTTTGTCTCTAACTTTTCTCAAAATACACTTAGGAAGATGAAATTTGGATATGTTGGTGTCCGTAACTCACTCTTTTATATGAGATCAAAAACAAAAAATTTGAGCTGTTTGCCCCTTCTCCAGCCCCTCTCAAAATTTGAGTGATCCGCCATTTTGAAATTTATCGGAAAAACGAAAAAGGTTATTTTGCGCATTTTCAAGAAGAGTCTCTCACCAAATTTTGAGCGAATTTTATGTATATCCGCCGGCGCTACGCGTGGGGGAAAAAATATATATATACCAAAAAGTTGGACATATGCCAGATGATTACAAATGGTCTGAAACGCAAAGATCTGTCGTTTTTGAATTAAAAACTCAGCTAAATAAAAAAAAAAAAAAAATACTTCATCATTCACAATTTATACCCCAACCGTCTATAATTCTAAACCTTTTTGCGTTTTAGGTAGAATCCTTTTAACCGTTTTCTATAACAAAATACTTTTTTATGTAATGATTATTGTTATTCTTTCGACTTTTCTAGCAAAACTAAAAACTGTTTCATCTCCATTCCCAAGGTTGAAAACTACAATTTTAACATTAGATAAAATGGAACCATTGATTTCTCAATGAATTTCATTCTTTGAAATGTTTTTAAATTTCTTTCTTCAAAAAAATTTTTATAAAAATCAAACTGAAATTAAATCCATAGAAGTAATTGGAACTAAATTTTTGTGAAGCTGTTAAAATATTTACATACTTAAGTATTTGAAGGAAACTAGTAATATTAACATTTTGCGTGTTCTTCATTTTCCCCTATACTTGAGGTACAAATACCAAGTAAGTGGTTGCAGAAGTTCCTCATTAAATAACTCCTACGCCAAACTTTTCGCACGGCCATATTGCCATAAAAGTTGCATTTAAAATCGCATTAAATACTGGAGAATCACTATCATCTATAATTTTATAATACCAAATTCTATATAGTTTCTTGCATTGCCAAAATCCTTCAACGAGAATCATCGCCTTTACTACTAGCACTCTAATTTTCAATCTAATTCTTGAGGCATTCGTAAGGTTTTGATAGTTGGTCTTTGTTTTTTGTTTAGGTAACAAACACAGCATTTTTTACTTTTGATGCTACAGCATAATATTTTTCGCATCTGCCTCAATAACAGTAGCGCACCCTCTTGTTCTATTAGATTCTCTTCTTGGAAATGCGAGAAAGATACTTTTTCGTTTTTCCTATACACTTTAAAATAGCGGATTACTCAAGTTTTGAGAAGGACTGGAGAGAAGATAAAAGACTCAATATTTTCGTTTTTGATCCTCATATGAAAGAGTGAGTCACGGACACTAACACTTCTAAATTTCAGCTTTTTAAATGCATCTGAGGGAATTACAGCAAAAAAAACTCTTTTTGAGGAAGTTTTGACCATTCTCCTCGCCAAATAAATCTAGAAAAGTCACACTTTGTATGTGAGATCAGTTTGGGACCGGAGTATGACCTCTTGAATTTGGGTCAAAATAGATTCAAAGTGGTAGATCGTCAAAATTTGAAGAGAATTTGAAGAGTCTCAAGTCGCTAAAATTTGAAAAATATGGTCTCATATGATTATTGGCGAAAAGACGTATACAATATTTCAAATTCATTTTCACGATTAATGTTGAAGAGGAGGAGGAGGGATTATCGACTTCAAAATATGGTGGGAAATAAACGAGAATTTTTTACTGTAGCGTCATATAATAAAATGAGGCAAAGTGACTAACTTATTCTGATGGTGGGGAGTTGGTGCAAAAAAAGAATGCTCTGTGAGAGAACTGGTAGAGGAACTTTCATGGATCTTCCATATCACCTCATCAAATCGAGCTAGACAGGTCATACTTTGTATGTAAGATTAGATGATGACCAAAATATCATCTCTTGAATTCAAGTAAAAATGGATTGAAATTGGAGAATCCTTAAAATTTGAGGATATCTCAAGTAGCCTCAAAACAGTGAAATGTGATGAATATGGACTGGCGTGATTTTTATGAGTAAGGAGTATTTCTTCTTCGTGATACCGTTTCTGACTGAAGTTTGGCGATTATCATGACTATCATCATTTTTGTATAATCGCAATTGCTGGCACGAAACTAATGTTTAATTAATGTCTTAGTTATAAATTAATTTAATTTATTTAAAATATTTAGAAATAAAAAATGAAAAAATAAAATTTTTTTTATTAATATATTTTTTAATTAAATGCATTTATATCATAAACAAAAATTATATCTTAGCTTCACTAATATGGTACAGTTTCTTGCTGTTTATTTTTTTAATTTTTTTGGTGTGTGTGTGTATGCGTGAACTAAAAGTTGCATCTTAACGAAGTGAGTAATTAAAAAATTAAAGAATTATAGTGTAACTGAGCATAATGAAATATTAGTTATTTAAAATTTTTGTAATATTGAGATAGTTTGGCAAGAAAAATAATCGCATTATATAACAGCTCTTAACTTTTGACAGACTTCTCAGGCGCTGAAACGAAGTATAAACTTTCCAATTTAAAAAATATTCCAGCGACACCTATTTTTTCTTATTTCACCATGCTACGAAATATTCAAATGGTATAAAGGTATAATTTTCAGTTAAAATAGGAAATATTTCAACTAATGGTATCGATCAATAGAAAAAAAGTAGAGGAAGAAGAAGAACAAAAAAACAAGCATACGTGATAAATAAACTATCTTACGAGGCATAGAGAAAAATCACCTACTAATTGGTAATATAGCTTTTCTTTTGTATTCAGAATTAAATATGAAATTATGAAAAATTTCCATTCAATACTCAAGCTATGTAACTAATTAACCACATATAATAAGAATATGTTGATATATTATCGTTTGTATTCCTCAATATATACCTAAGGTTTTATATTCTTCATTCATCATTTCTCATTACTATCCCTTCGGGGTCACAAAATAAAGGAAAATTCAGCGCCATCAGCCATATTTAGCAAATTACTGTTACGTGTTTTCCAGCGACCACCAACGGCCGAAATTTTTTACCGCCACAATCACAAAGTATACGTTTACATGAAAGCGTGAATTGGGAACGTTAAATACACATATGATTAATTACATATTACATAGCATGTAGGAGTTTGTAATTTGATTTAAGAGCTACGGCACACGGCGGGTTGATTCCGTTCTGGGCGAACGGCCAAATTTTACTTTCGCACAGTATCATTAATAAAACAAAAATGACACGCGATAATGTACGATTTTCGAATATTCAACCGTACATGGTACGCACACCTATATAAACTTTAATACATTTCATTAATACTGTTTTCAAACTAGAATTATAAATTGTTTCGTTTGATTCTGGGTCTAACACGATGAGTTAAACTTCGCCCGTTAGTTTTAAAGCTCCGAAGAATAGAAGAATCGCGTTTTCCTTTACAAAACACATGCGGCGCAATGTTTTTGATATGAATAGGAGAAAAACATTTACTCACAGCACACAGAATCCGTACCTACAAAATATAAACGTATGCACGAAAACACGATAAATCAGCATCGTATATATGTATTTCCTCCTTGACGATACCTCTTCGTATACGCGCTAGTCAATTACATACTTGACAAAACATACGAAACGATCGAAAGTTAAATTATCAAAATGTAAAGCGAAAGAGGAAAGAAACAGCAACTCGGAGCGACTTTCAGAGTATTGTGGCATTCAAGCGGCACCGGTACATCGGTATCACTGAAGAAACTTATAACAAAGTTACAAAATACTATACGATCAACGTTACCAACTTTATTGTTTTTCTAACTTTCTACGCTTAAAAAAATTGACAACTTTTCCCAAGTAAATTTAATTTTTACGTAACCCGCAGTCGTCAAGTGGTTATAAAATATCAGCGTGTTTCAGAACACCAAACGTAAATACTTTTGGGATTGTAAATTCGCCCTGTATAGTTACAACAAATCGACAAAAACGTCGAGAAATTTCTATATTTCGGAATATCACTCATACCAAAATGTTAATCCCATCTAGACCTCTTATGTAGAAGCATAAATCAACTACCCCATAAGTTCTAATCCACATAAATACGAAACGTACGAATTCAATGCTAGTCGAAACAGTTTTCCCTATAAGAAGATTTATGCGAGACATGACGTCACTGAAGGTATTCTACTTTCAATGTTTCAGCGGATAAGTAAAGTTGCACATAAAACAAACAGAAAACTCATCATGGACACGGTAGTTACTACACAGTGGAAAATGAAATGAATAAAAAGTTCGTACTTTTCTATGAGAGAAGACTAGTGGTTTCTGATAATATGTATAACTTCAAACTTCTTTTATTGCATATATGGAGTGTCACCTATCTCCTGGTTCAAGCAGTGAGGGAGAGAAGATAGATGCATCGATAGACGCGGACTTATCGATATATTTTTATCTTTTTGAATAAAATTCAATAAATTGAGTACATTGTGTTTATATCCATTTTTCTCCTAAGGTCACGACTAAGTTCACAACATTCGAACTACACCTGTCGCCACATTTCACTTCATGGTACTTTTTATCTATACCACGCGAGTTATTATACTTTATCCTTCATAAAAGAAACTATATCAAACCGTATCAACAAATAAATGAATTTATTTATTATGCAAATAATAAATCAATAAATTTTACTGAATGTTAATCAATAATTAGCAATTGAATATCAAATGAAACAATCCTTATTTGTAGCTCTCCTTGCTAAATGGAGTTTCAAATCGTAAGGTTAAATCCTGCGTCTTTTCATAAGTTAATCCTTCCACATGATTGGGAAATTTAAACAAACTCCAGCATCAATAATCAAAATTACATGTATATTTATTGAAATATGGAAAAATAAGTATGCAAAACTCACTTGAATAAGTTTGTGAACTACATACGTATAGAAAAAGATTACCCATTTCGATTCAAATCTTTTAGAAAAACATCACCTATATCCTTGAAAAAACCTGTGATATTATTATTTTCTTGCGACACATTATATAAATTACTTTTTTATTAAAATAATCTGCAGGACTAGCATTTTTCTCATCCATTTTGCTAATTTCAGCTATTATATTTACCATTTTTTGAACGCGAAAATTGCATTTTGGATTTAAAAAGTAAACATTAGATAATATATTTATTTAACTGCCTAAATGTTGCTGCAAACAAATATGTTCAAAACCTGTCTTATATTATGTTGGGTCAATAAGCATATAATGAAGGGTTTCTGATATGGTACACATGACAACATCGCAATTTCGCGACTTTTGTGCTCAACTGGTGTGAACTTAGCCGCGAACTTCTCCTAATCATAAGCCTGGGATCTGCTTGATAACTTTTTCAAATAATGATTTTAAAATTATATCTTTTTACAAAATTGCATTCTTTAAAATGATAATGAGTAGGTATAAGTACAGTTAATGGCAATTACACAGAATAGAAAGTGATTAATATACATTACTTATTTCCAATTTTTAGGAAACTACTATGTACTGAAAGTCTAAATTCTTCTATTTTAATATTGATAAATGATAATTTTGTGCATTATTTTTTACTTGGTCAATAGTCATAAAGTATTAGGGTACACCAATTTTGGCTAGTGAATAAAACTGTTGTTAAATAACTTGAATTAAATTGCTGGGACATAAAAAAATTCGGGAAAATGTTTAGAGTTGAAGCCCCGAAGGTCTCTTTTTTGCAACTTGAAATTATCATTTCGGGCAACCTCTCAGAAAACAGAAACAAATTTGAATCCTTAAAATTAATAGGAACACTTGCCAAAATGAGATCAATATTACTAACAAGTTAGTCAATGCTATTAAAAAATTTGAAAGTATCCAAAAAATTGATTTTTGGATAACTTGAATTCTTTGGCATCCAAAAATTACATTTTGTCATGTAAGGATTGAAAACAATTTTACATGGTATTTTTTTAGCTGAGTTTTAATAAAAATGATAGCTATTACAGCCTACCTGATTTGGGAAGGGAAGGTCGGGGGAGGGTGGGTGGGTCTTCAAATCTTTGCGTTTCAGACCATTTGTAATCATCTGGCATATGTCCAACTTTTTGGTATATATATATTTTTCCCCCACGCGTAGCGCCGGCGATATCATAAAATTCGCTCAAAATTTGGTGAGAGACTCTTCTTGAAAATGCGCAAATAACCTTTTTGTTTTTCGATAAATTTCAAAATGGCGGATCACTCAAATTTTGAGAGGGGCTGGAGAAGAGGCAAACAGCTCAAATTTTTTGTTTTTGATCTCATATAAAAGAATGAGTCACGGACACCAACATATTCAAATTTCAGCTTCCTAAGTGCATTTTGAGAAGTTAGCAAAACCTGTTTTTGAGGAAATTTCGTTTTTTGTGTCATCGCCTTGCGCAGCGGGTGTGGATAAAATTCGCTCAAAATTCGGTGAGGAACTCTTCTTGAAAACGCAAAATATTTTTTTTGTTTTTTCGATAAATTTCAAAATGGCGGATCACTCAAATTTTGAGGGGGCTGGAGAAGGGGCAAATAGCTCAAATTTTTCGTTTTTGATTTCATATGAAAGAGTGAGTCACGGATACTAACATATCCAAATTTCAGCTTCCTAAGTGCATATTGAGAGGAGTTAGATCAAAAAACGGCTTTTTGAGGAAGTTTTGAGTCATGAAATTTCTTGAATCTTCCATATCTCCCACCAAATCAAGTTAAAGAGGTCAAATTTTGTGTGTGAGGTTAGTTGGTGACCACAATATGACCTCTTGAATTTGGATCAAAATGGATCAAAATGGCGGATTATCAAAATTTTGAGTAGAGCTTGAGGAGCCTCAAGTTGGTAAAAATGTAATTAATATGAATTCATATGGTTATTGGGGATAAGTTGTATACTATATCCCGAATTCACTTCCATACATGATGTTGGAGGGGGAAGGCGGGGTTATCAACCTAAAATAGTGGTGGGGTACAGGAGGGGTCGAAAATTTTTTATTGCTGTGTCATATGATAAAATGAGCCCAAGTGACAAACGTATTTTGATTTTAGCTTCCTCAGTGATTTTGGAGGGGAGTTAGAGCAAAAAACGGCTTTTGGAGGGGAAATTGCTGCAGGAAATTTCATGAATCTTCCATATCTCATCACCAAATCGGCCTAGAATGGTTAAACTTTGTGTGTAGGATTAGTTTGTGACCAGAATATAACCTCTTAAATTTGAGTCAAAATGGATCCAAAATGGCGGATTATCAAGATTTGAAGATAATTTAAGGACCCTCAAATAGTTATAATTTGAGAAATATGTGTTCACATGATTATTTCATGGCAAGAAATACTACATTTGTGCCAAATTCAACTTCTTAAGTGTTTTTGGAAAGGATAGGGTAGGGGTTTTCAGACTTGGTATTGGGTGTGACCTGTAGTCATGAACGGTTAAGCAAGGTTATTAGTAAATCAAAACAAGCTCCAATTAAAAACTCAGCTCCAGTAATGCGGCATGGCTGCTTACTTTTTTTTTTTTAATTTAGAGTTCTTGATTTTTTTAAACACAAAATATTGTAAATTTCCAAAAAATAATAATAAACGTAATTTATAAGCCATGTACACAGTATGGCTTTGATGGGAACTCTCTAAAACTCAGCAAACTAAGTACGTCAATATTCTATCACAAAACAGCTTACATTTTGGAAGTCCTGTAAAGTGAAACTTGAGCATGTTTTATCCATTGACAAATTCTGAAGACCTCAAATTAAGTTCATACTACGTACGCGACCAATAAATTGCTTAGAACGGAATGCCTGTTAGGACCTTAATCCCAGCTTTTCGAGCCAACAAATAAATTTAGTTGAAACTTAACTCTTTTGAGGATTACTCTAGAATGAAGAGTTGGAAATTTGCTACATGATTATAAATTATAGCCTAAAACGCAAAGATTTGAAGACCCCGCCCTCACTCAACCCCCTTCTCAAATCAGATATGTTGTAATAGCTATCGTTTTTATCAAAAACTCAACTAAAAAGATTTTTTTACATGATTTTGACGATTTTGCTCTGACGTGCGGGGTTATATACGAAATTACATGAAACGATGAACGCCAGAGTAAAATCGGAAAATCATGTAAAAAGTGCTTTTTTTTCTGTTAGTGCATCGTTACAAAACCGCAAATGCGGAACAGGAGATTAGAGGAAAGGTATAATGATGTTTTTGTCTGATTATAATGTACATAAATAATGTTAACATCTGGCGAATTTTTTTCTAACAACGAGTATTAAAAAAATCGTAAATAAAACGAGAAATTCCTCTCTTACCTTTCCAATTTTCCTCGAAAAATCCGCCAACACCAACCACGAATATATATCTGATAAATTTTCATTTTTACCGTCGATATTCAAATTTAACGACTCATAATTAATAAAGATATTCGTAAACAACGGTGCTGTTATAAAACGATGGCGATTTTCACGAAAAAGCCTTTTCGTACCAATGAAACATAAATTTCTTAGGCTTACATTAATGGTATTCGGTTGAAGCATCGATGCATCCCTCGAAGAAGGGAGTGTCATAATGCTAAAGTTTACCGAAAAAGCATTTTGAAAGTTTGGTTACCAATTAAAAATTAGCATTCCGATAGCGAGCCGAACTGAAAGAACGATATACGAGTGAAAACAGGCAAAACACACCGCTTCATTTTTTCGAACACGACACCGTTTATTCCACTTTGTATCGTGATTTATGAGAAAATTATAAAAACGTTCGCCAATTACCAGTCTACCAACGTTTAAAATATTCCAAACATTCTCAATCAGCCAACAACATTCTGCTACGCAGGCTAAACGTCGCTGTCAAAAAAATGACACTTTTAAAGCAAAACATAACTTCGTAAAAGTTAAAATGTCTTTTGAGCTTAAGAAAACGCCAACAAGTGAGTGAGATTAACTTGAGCATACTCTATTCATTTCGTTCTCTCGTAAAACGCTTTTAATATTTTCACTTGGATTTTAAAAACTTACCTAACTTGTCATGTAAGATGCAAAAACACCTTTAGAGTCTACATCGCTTCTTTTAGTCGTAATAAACTTTTAATTGCAAAATGTTTCGCGGCTGGTTGATAATTGTTGTGGCGTTATTGTTAACTCGCTTAATTCTAATAAATGTTTTAATATTTCGCAATTTCTTAATTTCATTTTCATTCAAATTAATGAGAATAAATACTAGCGTTTAATTGTTCGCTTGCTCGTTCTACAATGCTCACTTCGACGCCGTTTGCTGCTTAATTAAATCAACCCCTTCTATTCAAAATCTGACGTTTAATTAAAATCGGTCATAAACGTATGGTATGATCCGAACTCGATGATTTGGTGAAAAAGGAGACGCTTTCCAAACGCTGCGCTAGCATATTGATCTCGGACGCGCCAATTCGCTCATTAATAATTGGACACATTAGGTACCAAGCTACCAACGACCCATTATTTTCGCCACTCCGTTGATAATTAATAACTATTATCCCAACGACGGCCGAATCATCCATCATAATGACGTCATAATCCAACAGAAATACGACTTCTTCCGATCTGAGCGTGAACGTTGAATTTTAGTGCTCGCCTGAATATTGTGTCCTACCTTCGCTATTTCGCCAACATATCTGTATGTTTCATTTAAATATCTTCACTATGTTCACTTTCCATTGTCATTAATATAATAATTTTCCCTTTTTCAGTTTTATTGACTAAATCGATTAAATCCAATCGGCTACATCTTCATTCAATAACTGCGCTAATCGTTCCTTCATTTCCGTGATGTCTACAAAAAACTGCAAGCTCCACTGTAAGCAGACGGATCGTCTTAAAATACAGTTGGTTTCTTGAGCTCCACTTTTTCTATCTATCCTCCAAATTTAAAGTCAATTCGTCAATTTTTACACGGTTATCGTTGGAGAACGGAAAGAGTATACCCGAATAAGGGGTGATTTTGGCTCCAAGCGCTTTTTGGCTCCTATACCCCTCAGGTGGTGTGCCTAGACTAGAAAAAATTTCTCACCAAGTTTTGGACCCCTACCCCCCTCCATTCCCGTTCCACAGCCATTTTATTTTCGTTTTTCACGAATTTTTCATTTCGTTCAGAATGAAGGAAATTTTTTGTTCTTTCGCACATGGGTAGGTATTATAGTAGTGTATCTAAGGTAAAATTTTGAGCAATTTTGGTTCATTCCTTCATGAGGTTTTGGCCATTTGAATTTTCAACTGTAAAAAATACTTTAATAACGAAAAACGACCACTTTTTTAAAGTATCCTAAATACGTGTTTTCTTATGTAGATTTATCTTACGTATTCAGTTTTGAGATTTAGAAATGTCGTGGACCGCCAAATTCGAAAAACGTATCATATAATCGTTTTTTCCACTTTTTGGATACTAATAATTTTATTTTTCATTTTAAAATTACAAAAAAAAAAATTAATACACCACTAATACGCGTAGCGCAACATTCAGCCCTTCCCCTCACTCCCCTTCAGCTAACAGTGTATCGCAATGATTTCGTGTTGAAGAAAATCTACAGTAAGTATTTGTATAATATGTTGTAAACGTTACACGCATCTTCTATCTTATAATGTTATAAGCAGGGAGCGGATAAATATGCTCTAAAAAGCTAAAATATGCGCTAAAAAAATGACCCAATATGGGGTGTCGTTTTGAAGTACTCGGTGAGGTGAATCTCATTGTAACAATAAAATATGCGCCAATAAATATGGCTCATTTTGCCCACAATATCTTGAAACATAAAAGCAACTTAAATATACCGCTTCTCACTCAACACAGACAAATATGCTATTTCATGATTAAATTTCAGGAGGTGGTTATCCTCGAGTTGAAAGGTCCCATTTAAAATTTCAGAACCCACGGACCATTTGGGGGGAGGATAGAAGTCCTCAAAATAGCGTCATTTTCGAAAGAACATGGTTTTTTTCTCGCTATAGCCTCTGGATCGATTCATAACCATAACCACTGGGCTATTAGATGGCCCCAATTTGAGTTTTTACATCTCATTAGCCCATAAGCAAATCGATTGGCGACCATCTTGATCACCCTGCCTAGTGATTGAAAAGCTGCAGATTGACGATTTCTATTTACATGAAAATTTCTCAAAGATTTTGTTTTTTTGTAAGTTTTTTGCTGTTTCTATGGGGACAATGTATGAATACGTCTGTTATAATAAAAGTCATGTAAAATGAAAATTTCACAATGCAACGTTGCCAATTTTTCACCATCCGAATTGTCAGTTTTAGGTTTTATGTCCAAAATCTTTCTAAAATGCTCAAAAAAAATTGTTGGTGATACCGTATCACGAAACCTAGGGAAAGATTTTAAAATTTCAATTGAAGAAATTTCAAATTTTTTTTGAGCGTCAATGTGCAACATCTCAACCACTAGGTAGGGTGATCAAGATGGCCTCCAATCGATCTGCTTATGGGCTAGTGATATGTAAAAACTCAAATTGGGCCCTTCTAATAGCCCAGTGTGGTTATGGTTATGAATCGATCCAGAGGCTATAAAGAGAAAAAACCATGTCCTTTCGAAAATTACCCTATTTTGAGGACCTCTATCGGGCCCACAAATGGACCGTGGGTCCTGAAATTTTGCATGGAAACTTTCAACTAAAGGATAACCACCTGCTGAAATTTAATCAAAATTGAAGAACACTTTTTCTCTTTCTTTCCACCCTAATACTTGTAATATTGTATAGGTAGAAGACGTGTGTAATGTTTACTACATATTATACAAATACTTACTGTAGATTTTCTTCAACACGAAATCATTGCGATACACTGTTAGCTGAAGGGGAGTGAGGGGAAGGGCTGAATGTTGCGCTACGCGTATTAATGGTGTATTAATTTTTTTTTTTTATTTTAAAATGAAAAATAAAATTATTAGTATCCAAAAAGTGGAAAAAACGATTATATGATACGTTTTTGGAATTTGGCGGTCCACGACATTTCTGAATCTCAAAACTGAATACGTAAGATAAATCTACATAAGAAAACACGTATTTAGGATACTTTTAAAAAGTGGTCGTTTTTCGTTATTAAAGTATTTTTTACAGTTGAAAATTCAAATGGCCAAAACCCCATGAAGGAATGAACCAAAATTGCTCAAAATTTTGTCTTAGATACACTACTATAATACCTACCCATGTGCGAAAGAACAAAAAATTTCCTTCATTCTGAACAAAATGAAAAATTCGTGAAAAAACGAAAATAAAATGGCTGTGGAACGTGAATGGAGGGGGGTAGGGGTCCAAAACTTGGTGAGAAATTTTTTCTAGTCTAGGCACACCACCTGAGGGGTATAGGAAGCCAAAAAGCGCTTGGGGCCAAAATCACCCCTTATTCGGGTATAGATACTCTTTAATAAAAAATAAAACAAACAAACAAAAAACCATAGTGAACAGTGGATTTTACTTAAAATTAAAGTCCACTAAAAAGAAACCTAGCGAGCATACAAATCGATTTCACTTCTTATCCGAGTAAATTAGGCCTACCAACAAGTTGATAAATTTTTAATAACTTCCATTGATAAGGTAACGTAGCAAAACGCCTTAAATTATTACTACGTGAGTATTCATAGCACGCTACGTCAACGATAGTTGTTTCGTCTTCCCAAGTCTATCGCCTCCAAACGCTTCATTTGTGCCATGTCTTTCAGCCGTCGCATCCCATAGTACCGAACAATAACGTAAAGATATTGGAACCGCGAAAACGTGGTAAAATCTTGATAACGAGAAGGACGCGCCGCGCCGACGGGTAAATCAATAAACAATGAGTTCGGGCCTTGGCGATAGATTATTTCGGCACATTATGCATGCTTTCAGGCGTTATTCGAAACATTTCGATGAAATCAGCCATCGTCGACACGCGCACGAACGTCGATAAAGCCACCTAGTTTTTCCACTTTTCAAAGGTCAGCTCGAAATGGCGCCTTTCGACACCAGCCCTAGTTCCACGTCAGCCGAGGGATTTTACATAACTGAGAAAATTGAAAAATACGCGCGAGATAAGAAAATTTTCAACTTTCACGCTGCACTTCATCCTTGCAACTTCTTCGAGACCGACGAAAAAAAAAGTTCAGCATTATTAGTATTCTGATCGCTCTCGAGAATAGCGGACAAATTCCGCAGGTAAATTCGAGCAGTAACGGAAATAAATTGCGGAAAAATTCCCAGTTGGTATGGAGAATAGTTACGCAATCTCGCCTTTTCTTCTCTACATTTCGTTTTCAACGGTGCGCCGGCGAGATATACGTACGTTAAGCTCGAGACGATGGAAAGATATTCCAGCTAAGACTTAACCATCGAGCACATACGAGGTGAACGCTGGTAAATCGCTTGAAATCTATTTCCAGTCGAACCAAATCGCCAAAACGTTTGGCATTTTCCGCCTACTCGCTTCGACAATCGCGAACCATCGGTCTGGAAGTTCGGCTACGTTTGTAAATATCATCTGTAGACCTTTCGATGGCTGACGAAACAATTCACCGAACACATACAATATAACACTTTCATTTGGACGTCACGTCGTCGCAATTGATTTTTCAACTTGGTTAATAAGTGTGAATGATTTTCCGCCGAAATACCTTATAAGTATGCGGCTAGGTAGTTAGTAAAGTAATATTAATGATATCTAACCCTTCGTAATATATCACATCGCATGATAAACGAACACAAATCCATTTTATTGGGAGGATCCTCTTTGTACTGGCGTCGGCGGGTGGCAAAAACGCCGAAAGTTTATTTTTGTTTGTAAGTTACGCCATTCGCCGGCGAACTTTTCCATCTCGTTAGCAGTTTGTACTAAATCAAAACTTGTGCTTTTATATGCTCGTTCACCGTGATAAACGCCCGGTTAAAGAATCAATCGCGTGAAATTCTTACACTCGGTCGCCTTTACGCTCGCCTAAAAAATTCACCACCAACGACCGAACCACTGAAATCGTTCAACTTTTCAGTCATTTAGTAATATGCGACCGAAACCTATTGCTTTCATTCGAAGCACTCGTTGGTTTTGCTTTACGAGTTTACTTATTTAATCTTAATCACGCTATCACCATCGATGTTAGTTCTAATTACAAAGCGGTAGAAACGGACACATTGAAACGACAAGACACGCGGTCGTTTAATAAAGCTGACACCTTAAAACGACTAAAATTCTACGTGCCACGATAACCGAGAAATTTCCAAAGTTTTTACTCGTTGATATATTACGAAAGGTTCTACGGCTACTCCTTGTTTTAGTTAATAGGCATTCCGCTAATTGCCGTTGTTTCTCATTTTCGCAGACGCCTCTGCGCGCTAAACATCCCGTTTGTTTCCATTTCTCAACGTCTTCGCTCGACAGTCAACCTTTAAAACGCCCGACCACCGAAGTCTGACAACTTCAATTAGGCTATATATTAACTTTTAACACGTTTAAGATGAGATAAATCACTTAAACATCCCTAAATGTTTTCCGAGTATCGCTGCGAATGAGCTGCAAAGGAAACGTTTATTTTTGACCGGCTAACGTCGTCTACTATTTCGTTATAGTCGGCGCACCAACCTCGCTTATTATTGTTTTCGATCCGACCAACACCAACAAATCTGCCAATTTGTCGTTCTGAACTCCTGCGGTGAACTTTAACGCGTCTTCTGAAAGCACTTTGCGGGTCCACTCGATATTTACAGCGTTATTGTTTTAATTTATTAAGCCCAAAGTAATTGGATATTTTTTGCGAAAAGTTTTCGAGTATATTCAAGCTTGAGAAAATGCGCAGCGATTTTTACCAAAGACATGAGTCACTTTAGTCCTGGCTTAAATTAGTAGGTAAATGTCTAACGCAATTCATGTGGTCTTTGTAGTGCTCCTATTACATTCTTTAGCCAGGAGAACACTTTTCTTAAATTAAAAAAATTTTTGTAAGTTCTAAAATATGAGAATGCCTACTTCAATTTTATAAATACATAACTAGTTTTTAGACTTTAATTCGACACATACGGACGAAGTGTGCTGTAGAAAAAAATTCCAATCAAAGTAAATAAGCTCTGATAAGAGCACAACTCATCTGAGGATGGAATTTTCACTATCACTTACTCGTATAAAAAACAAGGAAAAATTACAGGAATTATTTTTCTTCAAATTTTGATTATTTTAATGATCATTGCGTACTTTTTTTTCAACGTTTAAATTGCTATAACTGGACGAAGTACCCACCAAAAAATGTTTTTTCACAGTTTTTGAATAGTCTCACCTCAAATGCTGTAGCAAAATGAACAGGCAGAAATTCATCAAACGACCTCTTTACTTTTAAATCGTCACAAGGAGTTAATTCACTTCGAATTATTTTTCAACATCATCGGAGAGAGCGTATTTCCTACAATATATTAGTCTGAAAACCCATGTGGTCGTGGAAAGGGTCTCCTATAACATGGTGAAAACGACCTTTGACTGAAATTTCGTTCGAGGTAGTTCAAAATATTACCATTAATGTGAAAACATTCCACCATAATTTCTGAGTAGCCAGCTAGGGTGGAACGATTTTGGTTTTTTTTCGAAAGTCGATGACCCTTAGGCAAAAAAAAGTTGTCAAGTGGTCTTAAAAGAATGCTCAAAAAATTGCAACCTTCTAGGTTAATATTTACCTCTCCCATCTTGGAGTGAAAGTTTCGAAATTTTGATGTTTTATTCGTTATTTCGAAAAAATTATTTTTATGTCAATCAATTTTGGTTTAGAGCTATTTTTTTTGTATTGCCATTCTGAAATCATAAAAAAACTAATCATACATTTTTTTTTTCAATTTTTAGGGGTTCTAAAAATATTTTTATAGTTTGCTTAATTGTTGAATATATACACATAATTATGATAAAATTACAAATAAATGGTATAACTACTGATTCAGCCTGTGGTATAGCTTAAATTAAATCGGAGGTCACATTTATTAATTGTTCTCTTCCTCAAGGGTCCCCAAAATATATCGTATAACATAAAAATCATTACCTAGATGTGTTTCTTTCATCTTCAATCTATTTGTAAATCAATAAATTCTGTTACAAAAGTAAAATAGCAAGTTTTCAACGAACGTTCAAAAGATGTGATAGTACATGTTCTCAAAGATGGGCTGAGTCCCCCGAGCCACCCTTGGGAACACAACTGATGATAAGTTATCAAAATCTGAGTCAAACCGATTCAGAATTCAAGTATCTTTTGCATTTCGGGGTCAGTGAAATTTTTGAGAATTACTTCAACATGCATTGCTATCAAAAAATTGGCTATTGATAATAGCACCAGAATTGATGATGTACTAGAATTCATCATCTTTCTCAATAATCAAAATAGAATCGGAAGTTATTAAAAAATACAGTCTTCAGAGATGACTCCAGAAAGTAGTAAATTTTTTGGCCAACTCATGAAATTTGATGATTTTCAATTATTCTCTTAATTTCAAAAAACGTAAACAGCCATGCCGCATTAGTGGAGCTGAGTTTTTAACTGGGGCTTGTTTTGATTTAGTAATAACCTTGCTTAACCGTTCATCACTACAGGCCACACCCAATACCAAGTCTGAAAACCCTTACCCTATCCTTTCCAAAAACACTTAAGAAGCTCAACTTGGCACAAATGTAGTATTTCTTGCCATGAAATAATCATGTGAACACACATATTTCTCAAATTATAACTATTTGAGGGTCCTCAAATTATCTTCAAATTTGTAAATCCGCCATTTTGGATCCATTTTGACTCAAATTCAAGTGGTTATATTCTGGTCACAAACTAATCCTACACACAAAGTTTGACCATTCTAGGCCGATTTGATGATGAGATATGGAAGATTCATGAAATTTCCTGCAGCAATTTCCCCTCCAAAAGCCGTTTTTTGCTCTAACTCCCCTCCAAAATCACTGAGGAAGCTAAAATCAAAATACGTTTGTCACTTGGGCTCATTTTATCATATGACACAGCAATAAAAAATTTTCGACCCCTCCTGTACCCCCACCACTATTTTAGGTTGTAACCCCGCCTTCCCCCTCCAACATCATGTATGGAAGTGAATTCGGGATATAGTATACAACTTATCCCCAATAACCATATGAATTCATATTAATTACATTTTTACCAACTTGAGGCTCCTCAAGCTCTACTCAAAATTTTGATAATCCGCCATTTTGAATCCATTTTGATCCAAATTCAAGAGGTCATATTGTGGTCACCAACTAACCTCACACACAAAATTTGACCTCTTTAACTTGATTTGGTGGGGAGATATGGAAGATTCAAGAAATTTCATGACTCAAAACTTCCTCAATAAGCCGTTTTTTGATCTAACTCCTCTCAATATGCACTCAAGAAGCTGAAATTTGGATATGTTAGTATCAGTGACTCACTCTTTCATATGAAATCAAAAACGAAAAATTTTAGCTATTTGCCCCTTAAATTTGAGTGATCCGCCATTTTGAAATTTATCGAAAAAACAAAAAAACTATTTTTGCGCATTTTCAAGAAGAGTCCCTCACCAAATTTTGAGCGAATTTTATGAATACTCGCCGGCCCTACGCGTGGGGGAAAAAAATATATATACCAAAAAGTTGGACATTTGCCAGATGATTACAAATGGTCTGAAACGCAAAGATTTGAAGACCCCACCCTCCCCCGACCTTCCCTTCCTAAATCAGGTAGGCTGTAATAGCTATCGTTGTTAAAAACTCAGCTAATCACTAGTGTTTGAAGATTTTGGTCTACTGCACAAAAAATCAACAAAATTCAATTTCGAACCAACACTGCAAAACAAAAGCTGCCTATAGCTTCGTCATTTGTGTAAATAATCGAAGCAAAAGGATCGAAAGAAATCTGCTTTACGACTATTTCCACTTCCTCATTTCGACTCGTTTGTTTTCACGCCGCAGATAGTAACAGCTCAAAAACCAATAGCTCGTACCGCTCTAAAGTCCTTTTATATTCCAAAGCTGACAGAATTTAACGATAACCGTAAACCGCGATGCCAAATGAAGCCCCGCGACCCGGCCGGTCACAGTTTCACAGCGACCTTAATATAAAGAAAAGATTAAACGAGTAGTTTTAAAATTTTAATTTCTTTTCTTGCGATGGTGCCGAAAAACGTTCATCCATCGATTCGAAAAACGCGGAAAATAGAACCTCTTAATCCGATTAAGCTTCCGAATACAAATTAATTAAAAACTTTCCGACTGCACCGAATGGTTTCGGTGAATGAAAAAACTGTTAAAAAAAATTTTCCCCTTTCAATCGCAATTTCGGTAATTTAAAAAGGATACTAGCGCCATAAAAAGTCACCTTATAACATTTGCCGCGGGTATTAAGTGCGCTCATTATTCTAGCGTCGGTGCTTTTTATTAAACCAAGCGAGTTTTTTAACCTCTACGTCGAGTGAAAAAATAGCAATCCGTGAAAGCTATTTAGATAATAGTCGAGTTTTATTTAAGGTAAATGTCAACGCCTCACCTTTCTACGGCCACTGTGCGCGGTCACACCACGTACTCCTATTAATTCCTATTACAAACCAGCCTAACAGCACACAAGAGCTTCTCTTACTAATCATCGGAGCTAATTTCATTTTTAAACTCATAATAACGTGGAAAATTTAAACCTTTTTAACGCAATACTCGAAAACTAATTCGAAATTCCAAATGCGTCGTTAAAAAGCCAATTGAGTTTTACAATTTTTTTACTTCGGAATTTTTTCTCAAAGACATCAACGCGGACCGATTTCTTTTTACCGCTTCGTTGATTACATTAGTCAATTGAGAAAAACTCGCAACACATTCAACGTCTCGAAAAACGGATTCGCCGACGCCGTTCGAAAAATAAAGTTTTTTAGCGGCTTTTTGTTGAAATTTAATTTCGATTTTAAACTCGTCGTCGCACTTTCCAGTTGATAAATTTTTTTTTCGATTTATTGTACGAGTTTAAATTGAAATGAAAATTTCCAATCGAGTCTGGTAAATATTTTTTTATTTCTTTTATATGTTTTTCAAATGTTTGTGTGAAAAGGTTTCTTTGTTTTAGGAAAATGCCAATTTTGTATGAGTTTTTTGTTCGAAAAATGAGAAATTCGTGATTCTATCTTCTCTTCATTTTCTCCGCCAGAGTTGTACATTTACAACAATCATTTGGTTGAAAAAATTTTAAATTAAATAAATAAATATGTTTCAAATTTCAAAATACATTTGGTTTTTGTACAACGACTTCACGCAAATCACATAATTTTTTTCAAGTCATACACATTTCTTACTTGAATTTTAGTATTTCCTTGCGATATTTAATTACCTCTTGTTGCATCTCTGTCATGATTCATGATGTACTACTTAATCAAATTATTTATCGTTTGCTATAACATCGACGCAAAATGAAACTGAAACTTCTTCAAACTTGAGTTCAGATAAAAAACATATTATATGTGTTCCAGAACAGTAATCAGTAGTCACCAAGGGAAAATGGCAAACGAGAGAAATTGCTTCAAATTTGAGATTCTTTGAAAGGATTTGAATGTAACTTTCTGTTTTTGAAATCAACAAAGAAAAATGATTAAAAAATGAGAGAAAAGTGATGAAAAAAATTCAAATAAAAATACGCTTAAGATACAAAGAATTGTAAAACAAGAGAATAAGGCAACCAATGCCACATTACTTAAGCCAAATTCCAAAACTACATGAGTTTAGACTTCGCATATATTCTGTTAATTACTCCCCCGCCCTCTCCTGTATTCAAACATTGACTCAACTTTTATTTTAGTAATTATAAGAGTGTATCCTTCACTTGAATAATTTAGGTTTCCTCAAATTTTCTTAAAATTTTTGTCATCTGTAATTTTAGTTTCATCGTACTGCAATACCAAAATGATCCTACTGTAACGCACGATTCACCATTACGGCGCGGCGTACAAATTGTATCGGTGATCCAGGAGTCTACCTCCATTTTAATCCGAATCGTTTTCAGCTCGGCACCGAACCTCGTAGATGGACGAAGATGCACGAATATGCATCTTGCCACTACGAGAATTAATTTTATAATTAAAGATCAAAACTAAAAAGAGAATAAAAAAATTAAAAGAAAGAATTTCTTCATTTTTTAAAATCCCAGTGCCACGAGCGACACCGGATTTTCAAAATGTTCCCTATTCAACCCCATGCCTTCATGTATGTCGGACCTGGCTCGCCAGGACGTAATATAACGGCTTTCTAGCCACACATACTATTATTTTTTAAATGAGCAAATCCGATAAATGACGTGTAATTAGAACAGTTTAAACGATGCAGCGCTAGATCAACGTCCAATCGTCGCGTAATAAGATTTTCTTTTAAACTCACTTGAGCGCTGAGATCAATGCCTGTAAGTTGATGAATTTTTTTTTTTTTTTATTTTGCAAGTACTTTACCTGCCAATAGGCTACTCTGAAGCGCTAAAATGAACGCCCAGTAGCTTATAAGGAAGGGAGATTTTTCCACACAAAAGGGAAACACTGTTGACATGCGAAATTAGATTCTATTTCCCGCCAATATTACATCATCGAACTGAGCAAGAACTACAGAAAGACCATTATACTAATCGAATTTACATAACCTTATATACTAAACTGTAACATACTTTATATGCGAGTAGCAAAATTAGGCCTTATTAAATGAAATTAATAAAAAACCAAACAGTAATCAAGGATTTGACCTATCAATTTAGATGTATACCACATTCCGTTACATAATTTTCTCGAATCATTTAAAACCAAAAATGTACGGTTTTCGTAATTTTTCAACTAAAATTCCAAAACTCGTTCAAATTCGCATAATCCGAGCTGACATGATTAGCTATATACCAGTCATATACACGTCATCGGTATCGACCGCATGCTCGGGCGCGCAGATGGTCGAGACCGACGAACACGTTATCTCGTTGCGTGCGAATTCACCAGTTCGTGGAGTCTATTTTAAACCAAAGCATGAATTTCTCATTTTTATTTTTTATTTTTTCAATGAATCTGTACACATATATTATTTTGTTTTTCAAATTAATTACTGTTTGGTTTCTAATTTTTTTTCTTACGCCAAAAAGCGGTTGAAAATTGTGGAAAACTCGCCCGTTACACTACTTACGAAGATAAATTTTAAGAAAATTGCAGGAAGAGATCTCGAGATTCACACTTTCAGTACACATCACGCAAATGAGAAAGTTTTGAAACTTTTTTGCATTAATGAGGTCAAAACAGTGAATTTTAGACAGCATCAAAGCCTTTCTGGATTAATGGTATGGAAATCCGGGATAATGACCGAATTGCATTATTCCATTCATTTGCTTATACAATCATAAGAATCGGACATCAGCTAATTAGTTACAATACCTGAAATGTATTTTTTGCAAAATCATGTAAGCTGTAACATTCTAGCAAAAAAATCAGTTAGAAATAGATATGAAATATTTCCTTAAATGATATTCAATATTCACATATTAAAAAAAAAATAATAATTCCGTAGATAACATCCTTATGCGAAATTATGGGTCACAAGCTCAACCACAAAACCACAAAATTTTACCTCATACCGTGAATAACTCCAAGGGTTTTATTGTCTTACTTTCGTTTTCACATTGTATGTAACTGAATTAAAACTACTTTCAATTACAACTAATTCTTTACTTGTTGTTTAAAACTCGCTATTATAGTAATTACTGCACAGGCAATTGGGCTTTTTCATGAAATCGAAAACCTTTTTGAACATATTTGCATATAACTTTTTATTTACAAATACTATGGAATATATGTTTAAACGGCGAAGCACCCAGGGGAAGTCACCAATGAATAAATGAAAAGTATTTAAAAGGAAACAAAAATCGAATGAATGACATTAAATTTCAACTACAAATAATACAAATAAATGAATCCAACTTTTAGTCGTTGTGTGTAGAAAACTGGCAAACCGATTAGAGTTAACGGCGACTACGACTCTAACATATATTATTTGTGGTTTTTTTCGGTTCAACTTTTGTCACGCAGATGGTTTTTCATTCAAAATGAAATCCACCAACAAACACACTAAGAGAACATTCTAATCAAACGGTTCGTCTCATAAATGATTTCTGTTCTGTTTCTAACCGAAGACCTCGGTGGTTCCGATGACTGGCGTCTAAGCTATCATACAATCTGAGGAAATTAAAGCTCTCGGACTCGAAGCTAACCACACCTAGACCCGACCCAATACATAGTGCATACCTCTTACAAGGCCCAACCAGCAGGCAATGTTCCTCGAAGGAGCCCGATACATCGCAAACTCGCTAACTTAAATCTAGCGTTCGCGAAAACTTTCGCACCGGCGGAAGTTGCAAACAAAAACAGGTTTAGCGTGAATTAAATTCGCGACAACTTTATACCGGGCAAAATGCGTACACTAAACACCCAACTTATTTCATAAATTAGAAAAGCGACCGAGTAAAACGATTCCCCGCACGCCCCTCGTCAAACCTATAATTAATTGTTTTCGCCTTTGTCAGAAACACACATACGCCGCGTCGTCTGCCTCTTGTACGTAGATTAAAAATACTCGAGTATTCGGTCAATGTTTAGATTAAACCTCATAGAGGTAAGGGTAACCCTTGATACGTTTGCTATGAAATTAGAAGAATGAACGCTGGTGAAAACTCGTTAATAATTTATTTACATTTCGAGCATCTACCGAAGCTTCGCATAATACAGTTAGCTAATAAAAATTTTCAAGCGCATTTTACAACCACCATTCGAGTCCCCTTTCGCTGAAATATCCGTTATTGATATTCATTCAATGTCCTTCCAACCAAAACATATAATTTTCGACGTATAACCTTTAAAATATTAAATTCGTTGCTATATGTATACGCAGGTCAAGAGAGGTAGCCATGGGACTTTTTTTCAGTTATATGTACTTCGCTAGCCTGAAGGGGATTTTGTGAGGCGAAATAATTTTTTCAGAGAGTATATATTCCTTCAACGCGCAAGAAATTTACTGTTGTATCTCAGTATATAATTTAAGGCTGTTCTCTACGTAAGCATTTCACAACAGAAATATACATTAGAGCATTGTTGAGATATTCAAAAAAAATCTACGAGTATCTAATAAATAATTGGTCGAAAATCTGTCTAAAAATAGTATTATTTTATACATCCATAATATACGTTGTATAAAAAAAAACATGTTGAAGAAATTGAAAATTTTTTACGAATAATTTCTTCTAAATTTTCACAAAAATAGCAAATTTTGGCAAGAATGGTTAATATTAACTACAATAAAACAACTACAATTAATCTATAAAAATCTATTGCAGTTCAATTTTATTACAAGAAATAAAGCAACGTATCTTTTAAATATAATAAATTTTCGTTAGGCATAATTCATCAAAAAACTAAAATTTATTTTTACAAAAAAAATTCACTTTAACAATATTACTCCATTAATAAATAAATCATGAAATATAAAAGTTTCATTAGTGTTTTCCTTAGCTGAGTTTTTAATTCAAGACAATAACTATTACAGCGTACCAGATTCGTGAAAAAGAGGTTGGTTTAGGAGTGGGGTCTTCAAATTTGAGTTTCAGACCATTTGTAATCATGAGGCAAATGCCCAACTTTTTGGAATACTATACATGTATTTTTTTCCGCACGCGCGGCCCAAGACAGTATAGATGAAAATCGCAGAAAATTTAGTGAAGGACTCCTAGTAAAAATGCAAAAAAGGGACTCTATTTGTTTACATCATATACCTCAAAATGGCGGTTTATTCACATTTCGGTATCAGCTGGAAGAGGACCAAATGACTCAAAATTTTCATTTTTGATCTTATATGAAAGAATGATTCAATGACAACAACATATCTAAATTTTAGCCTCCCAAGTCCATTTTGAGGGGAACTAAAGTAAAAAACGGTTTTTTGAGAGATTTTTGAGTCATGAAATTTCTCGAAACTCCCATATCTCTTCACCAACTAATCGACCAGGAAAGATCACACTTCGTACGTAGAATTACTTAGCAACCAGAATATGCTCTAAAATTTGAATAAAAATGGATCCAAAATGGCGGATGACCAAAATTTGAGAAAGGCTCGAGGAGCTTTAAACGGCTAAGTTTGATGAACGTGAACTCATATGATTACTATTGATGAGAAATATGATGTATAATTATGAATTTCCTCTCCATACCTGCTTTTTGAGGGGTCAGGGAGGGTTAGTGTCCTCAAACTGTGGTGGGAGTAAACGAAAGGTCGAAAATTGTTGATTATGGTGTAAAACAATAAAATGAGCCTAAATAAGTGATATTCATCAATTTCAACGTTACAAAGAAACAGGAAAGCACGGCTTTTGGAGGGGAAATTATAACAAGAAATTACATGAACCTCCCATTTTTCCTTACTAAATTGGCCTAGAAAAGTCGAACTTTGTACGTGGGCTTAGTTGGGCCCAGAATATGATCCTCTGTATTTGGGTCAAAACTGATCCAAAATGACCGATGGCCAAAACCCGAGGTAGGTTTGTGACGCCTCGAACAGCTAACATTTGACGAATACGAACTTCTCTGATTTTTGTGGATGAAAAGTATTACCTATGTATTTGAAATTTAACTTTTATCAGCGGTGTATTTCCCTACAAACCAAACCAAGCCATAGTTTGGAGCGGCAAAATTTTAGGGGCGGCATTTTTTGAAGGAAGGGAAAAAAGAGAGGAAGAAAAGAAAGGAAGAAAGAAGAAGAAGAAGAAGAAGAAGAAGAAGAAAGAAAAAAAACTGTAGGCCTACGCTAAACATTCCGCACTTTTAGGATGCTTTGGGATAGCAGATATTTTGGTAGCATACGCTGTACACCGCACAACCCACCAACCGCGTGTATACACAGCTCTTTGTGAAAAGTCGAAGAAAGATAATGTAAAAAATTCAATTCCTTCTGTTTTGCTTTTGTAATAATTTTATAAATGAGTAGATGTTTTGTATTTTTGACATTTTAGGTCACTGAGTGATAGACAGATGGATATGTATAATGAAATAAATATAGGTCTACTATTTCTCTTTTTTTTCTTTTTTTTACAAAAAATACGCAGTGCAAATGAAAAATTTTTCTTCATCATCAATTTCCATTCATGGTTCTGTCGCGAGGTGAAAACTAAGAAACGTAGAAATCGGTAAAAATTATTATTCAGAAGAAAAAAAAAGTTGCTATCGCTCCTATAACTCGGGGCCTTAGGGGCGGAAGGTGACACTTGGTTTGTAGGCGGCAAAACCTTAAATCCGCTGCTGACTTTTATTTAGATGTTTTTCAAAGAGGTAAGGGGCAGGGGTAGGAGTAGGTGAAAAAAAAACACTGCAATAATTCATAACAAAAATACAGATAGAGAGTTACAATCAATCATTTATTAAAATTTTTTTTTCAAGTTGACTATTCTATTGCTTTACGTTTAGGAATTTTATGAATTTACGACGCTTGAATATTGAAAAAAAATTGAACTCAAGGAAAGAGCACTGGGTTTTGACCTCCAAATCCCTCTTGGCTACGGTCTTGTTTAATGTACACTAAACCTCACCATATGGTTACAAAAAGCCAATCTATACCTCTCACTGGTTTCTATGACATATTTCTTACATGATAACTTCAACTTCCTCATTCAAGCAAAACTATTATATTTGAAACATTAGGTAACATTACACGAACACATCGATAGAATTTTGTTTCGCCTTTGGCATCCTGCATTATACAGAATTCTCGATTTATCTATTCGCGACGCAGTCTTTTCGCCGGAGAATTAGAAAAATTCTTAAATATCCGACTACTTTCGTTCGACGCGAATACCCTTCAATCTTTTCTACTTGACATATGTCGTGCTGACTCGTCTATATCGTTTCCAACCGACACTATGGTACACGATATTGATAAAATGGCATTTTTATTACTTCCCGTTGGCGAACAGACGAAAACTTCTCGAGCTCGACATTTTCATCAAACCTACCTTATTTATTCGTCATTTTGTACGAAAATTCGCCATTCCGAAAAATCAAATACACACAAATAATACGTATCAATAACCAATCCGTAGCATTAAAAAATAAATAAACCTATACGTTCGCGAAAAACGCGGCTCACCTTTAAAATATCTTTTCTTTGCTACCATATTTCACAAAAGGTAAATTCCATTTCCGATATACAACCTATACCGATAAAATGACCTTACAGTGAAAAAATACCTCGCGCAATCCTACCCTATAAGCAGGCGAATTTGTGCTTTCTACGTTATCTGAATAAGAATGAAGTAGGAAATCCGACGCCGAAATAACTGACGTTTAGGAAACACCTTTTTTCAAATTCGTTTTATCGCATTTCCAGATAAACCATAACTTTCTTCGTTTAAAATCATCCATATATGCATTCCGCTAACCTAAATCAGTGAAATTTCAATCGCATAATTCTCACTTGTATACCAGTCACTTGTTTACATATATATTTGATTTTCGAATTAAACGTCCACCGACAACAGTATCATTTAGATTACATCTATTCAGTTTTTAAACACCCAACAACCAATTTCAAATTTATACGATACAACAATAAATATTAATTGGAAAGTTTGTACACCGATCTAATAAAACTTTCATCGCGACCAGAAAACTATACAGCACATGTTCAACCAACTGTCATATTATGTAATTTCGTTTATTCGACGACGTTCATTCCTTCGTGTAATACATTAGATACGACATCGAGTCGACTATGCGAGTACAAATTTAAACTACATGACTAAATTAAATTGAATATTCTCTTTATGCGAATATACGTAGTTCTTTTCACACTGAAGAAATCTTATTCCTTTTAGCGATTCATCATCTTACCTATTAGATGTTCTTTTTATTTTTATTTTTTTTTTTTTTCACCAAAATATACTGCTTATTTGAAAAATTCACCAAAAAGAAAATGTTCTATTTGCGCTTTTCTGTTAACAATCATTGTTCGAATCTTCGAATTCAATTGAGTAAATTTACGTTTTTACGGCGAATCAAATAGACAAATTTATTAACACGAGATAGTCAAGTTGCCTAATATTCGCCTCACAGAACAAAAACGAACGATAATATGTATAGCGTAGTTAGGTTGTATATAACGAGCTTATAGTTTACAGGAGCCACAAGAAAATACTATAATGTGAAGATACGAATTCAATATTAAAGGAAATAAAATTTTCCATAATAAGTCAAATGATGAAAACTTTTTTGGAACGGAATTAAGATTGAAACTGTTCTTCATCAAGTATTTGAATTCAAGTTTTATGCAATGAGGAATAATTTATTGATGAAGCATTTTTTTTCTAGTTGTGAATGATTAAAATTACATTAACTTTGAAGAAGTAAAAATTCAAATATTTAATTTAAGTAATTAGTACACCTTTGATACTTTCTATCAGGATGATGATTTTTTCACGCGCGCTTTAGCATTTATTTATTTATTTACCGTTTTTTTAAAAATATCATTGAGAGTTGAAATAATAGTAATCAGACGATACCCACAACACGCCCTTCCTACGATGTCCAACAAACATAAGAATGAATGATTTGATTAAGCGGTGACTTCACTTTAAAAAAATTTAAGCATGGTAAAATTAATGAAATATTAAGAACTATCAAAAACAGAAACAATAAGTCACAAGCTGCAGTCAAAAAAAAATTTAAAAAGGTAGGACACAATAAATCCCAATTCAATAAATGAATAAATAAATAAAAATAAATAAATAATAATGTTCCGAAATTCGTGGAATTATTCATTGATTTATACCTATTAAAATTGAAACAATTAATTTCAATGATTTTATTACATGATTAAAAAAACTTAATATTATAAAAAAATATTCTTTTAAAATAATTTAAATAATACCATTTATTTTTAAATTTTTAATATTTATAAAAAAAAGTTAATAATTTAGAAATATAACATTAATTACGATAATAAGGATTAGGTTGTTTCTTAGATTTACGACTTTAACTTTCAACCCTACGAGAATTGTTCAGAACTACTTACCAAAAAAAAATGAGATGACAAAATCACAAAAATTTAAGTTCAGTTGGTCATTATTACCTACTGCTACGAAGGAAGGGGCGGGGGGGTCTCATTTCAATGACAGAAAAACAAGTATCTTAAAAACGATATTTTCAGATATTGCATAAAAAATGTTCAAAATATCTAAAACCACAGGAACAAAAAAAGATTTTAAACAAAATGCAACTATGTAAAAATAGGAAAATAATTTTCTGATTAGTCATGAAAAAAGTTAATAAACATTTTCTAACCAATTGATGAAGCCATAAAAAACATTCAAGCTGAAAAGTCTTGCAAAAGATCAAAAACTGAGAAAAGAACAGCATACCTATTTTTAACTTGAAGAAAACATACAAGATTCTGAATCTTAATACAATCCTGGTATCAATTAATTTAAGAATGCAAATTAAGTGCCGTAGTTTTCAAAAATCTTGCACCATAATATTTGTTTCTGCATTAAAAATAATAAGCCACGAGACATCTTACATAATATTTTAATTTTCCCCATAAGAATTTGAAGTAAACATCAAGGAAAATGAAAACTAGTTCAATACTAAAGACCAAGCAGAAAAAGTAGCATTACATTAGCTTTTCAATTTTTTTTTTAAATGAAAATTATAACAAAATGTTCCATAAAACTATTTGCTCCACATGAGCACACTCTAAAAATTGAATCAACTCTTGACGACTCACCAAAAAATAGACTGTAAAAAGTTGACAAGGAGTACTCAAAATATATGAAGTTTTAACACACTGAATCAGAAAACAACCAGTACATATTTACAGTATTTTTTCAAGGCAGACCCCATGTTTCTATGAAGTATTAATTTATCAATATTTATATTACATAATTTACTCGAATAGGTGAACTCATTATGAAAGTTTCTTTCAAATGGCTTAGTGACAAGAAACCTATACTAGGCTTAATTTAGAAAATTTCATTACAAGAAAATTCGTCGTAGGCTGTAAACAGGAATTCAATTTATTTACTATGCTTTCAAAACAACCTCATATCATATCCACTGCGGATTAAATTTTCCTTTCGATTTGACGCTACAGTGTACGTTAAATGCAACCTACAAAACAAGACGCTCGGCTTAGCAAACTATTAGTAAATTACCAACATATGGTATTCACCTGCTTTAATCTTTCGACGAAGTATCTTCTCATTTAGCGAATAAATTTAGGTCCGAATTAATGAAAACTTGGGGGCAAAAAAAAATAAAGAAATACGAGCAAACATAAGGTTGCAATTGTAATTCAATGCGACCGGCAAATCAACGTACGAGTAATTTTAAGCAACACGATAAATGGCAAACGGAAAAGGGTATTCTTTTGGTGACCCAAACCACTAAACCTCTCCGGACGCGTTACCAAACAAATGTACGGATATTATCAGCATTTCGTTTGCATATGGCTTTTAACTCGAAACATTTACTCGCAAGTTGGATGCATTTCATTTCCTTTCAGCATGACATATTATCCGCATCCGATTCGATAGAGTTTCGATGCCATTATTTAACGATATTTTATACGCGTCGAATGAAACGATATCTTATTAATACGATATTTTCAACTACCTCGAAGGTGCATACATAGTTTAAAAAAAAGTTAAATCAGCAACAACGACGGTAACATAAAATAGCTAAATTATGTATTATTGATTTCGAAGCATACACGTCTTCACCGAAGATTAGTAACATCAAAATTGAACGATTCCGCAAATCGACCTACCAGACACGAGATACTCTCGACAACTTTTAAAATATTAATTCGCCAACGTCCAAATTCAAATCACCTCGTTTTTCGTTCCAAATTAAAATTAATCCGTTTCAAACACGTTCTTAATTTACGACTAAAAACAAATGCCACACTGACATTAAAAACGACCGTGCTTGTTTTGTATTCACGACATAACATTATCGCAGTTTTTTAAAACCTCAACAATTTTCCTATCTACATGTAACCTCGCGAAAACGTTTCGTAAATTGTAAACGACCGTTTTAGCATTCACTATTTCATCGATTAGGTATTTCGACGAAACGCCAATTAAACTTTTTCACTCCTCTCCCAACGTTCGCTCTTTTAAATACTTTGGCCGCCTTACTGCATTAATGAATTTCGCTTACATGTCGGTAAACATTTAAAATTAATATTCAGTATTTGTACGCGGTAACGAGGCGTGCAAAAAATACGCGCGGAAATTTCACCTCAACTCTGTTGTAGTTTTTGACGATAGTTTAATACTAAAAAATCGTTAATTTTAGGTTTACACCGTCACTAATGATGGTTGGTACTTCGTCGTTTACGACGCCGGCGTCAAATATCTGAAAAAAAAAGATTCATCGAGAAGACCTGAAACTTGAATTTCAAATCACCATTCAATATTCGTTATGTACTCGTATTTTCGAAAACTAGATTACTTCGAGCTTTGAAAGTTTGCAATGAAACGGTATTGACATTTAAGTTTTACAAATGCCTCTCGAATTAATGTAGAGTCAAATAAAGACAAATTTTGAGGAATCGTTCTCTAGAATTACCTCTGACACGCAACACATGACTCCGGCTCTGGAGCAATTTATGAGCCTTATAATTTCGCTTGACTCTTCAATTTCATAGCAATTCTCAATAAAATGATGAATGTAATATCCCAAATCCACCTTCATTAGCATGTGGTGGAGGGGAGAAGATTGCCCCAAAACGTTTTTTTA